>JAPTHA010000002.1:18257109-18270304 GCA_029814585.1 Gymnapogon annona
ACACACACACACACACACACACACACACACACACACACACACACACACACACACACACACACACACACACACATTCTATTTCTTCATTTTCCTGAGGGATAAAGTCACACCAATTAGTATGCACCAGTTGATTTAGTCTGGAAATGGGGGTAAAGTCCAGTGGGCAGATAAAGGCCAAGTCTGAGTGTCTGACCAGGAAAAACGTTACGGGTGTGTCAAATTAATTAAGAATGCAGTGGTTTCTTGGATGTGTAATGACTTCAGGGGGGATTGTGTCTAAAGAGCCAATTACAGGGTATTAAAACATACAATTGTCACTTTTGTGGGTTTGTTGCTTGTATGCTTCTCATTTACTGTAATCACAAATACAGGCAAGACAGATGTTTTTTATGCTGGTTCTGCTGCATCAAAGCGCTGAATATGTAAATTCAATGTATTTCGAGTGATTTATTATTACTGGCTACAGAAATTACTGGCTTCAAAAATTCAGAAATCCTATTTTCTCATTGACAGCTGTGCATGTGTGTGATTGAACTGAGTCTGTGTACAGTACAGAGGCCTAGTTATTCAGCAAATGGAAGTCTGGAGTAAGCTTTTTCCATGAACAAATTGTTGGAGTTGGAGCAACCTGCCTCTTAACTTCTGGTGAAAAAGAGAATAATAAAAAAAAGTGTCAAAAATTGGTACAAAAGGAAGATTTTGGACTGAATTTTTTTGATGATCCCAAATAAAATAAAACACTTGGGTGAATATGTTCCGCCACTTTATGGACTGCTTGTTTTTGATCAATACGGCCGTTGTATTTGACTTTATAAAAAGCCCTTTTCATGCTATCGTGCTGCTGAAACACAATATTAGCTAACAGTCAACTGGAGTCTGTGATGAATTCCCCAGTGGGGTGTCTTGGGAAAATATATGCTATTTTAATGATTGTCATGTGGAAAGTAAATTCATTTATTCCTGCTCTGGGTGCCTGTGGTGTTCCCAAGTGTTTCCTATGCGTGGACACACTTCAGTGGCTTTTTAAATATAAATAGTCTCTTCTCCTTCACGATCTGTTTTCTCAGTTGCCCCCTTGCCCTTTGTTTCACAGTTACTGGACGCTTGTGAATAATTTCTGCTCCTCCGCCCACCCTTATTATTCCTGTGGCATCCATTTTTCCTTATTCTCTCTTACCTCAGCTCTCTCATCCTTTGTCCCAAAACTGCTACAGTGAAGCTAAACCAGCCCATGTATGTGATAATGTTTTCTATTTATATGGAAATAAGAAAGTAAGTGGTGTGTGTGTGTGTGTGCGTGTGTGTGTGTGTGTGTGTGTGTGTGGGGGGGGGGGGGGGGGGGGGTTCAATATTCTTCATGCAGACATGTACTGTACAGAATGCGATCCATACATAGGCTCTCTGATGCTTTGTCAGGACGATAGAACAATTAGGTGCGACATCATTCTTGCTGTAACTGTCACCACAGTTTTAATCAGTTGTTCAGCACCAATGATATGCACATTAGGAAAGAATACAAGCACATCATACATTTTTACTCTGAAGTTGACTTGAGTGGATGTATTCTGTTTGTGTTGCCAGTAAAATGCTTTCATTTGTTGTAATCACGCCGGGTGCACGAGGCCGCCAAAGAAACTCTCCAGCCCAACAGTAGATTGATTATCTATCCACCTCAGCCATGTGTGAAACTCCCACTTCACCAGCACACAATGAGCAATTCATTCAACATTGATCTCCACTTTGACCTCCAGAGCACTGCAGCGTAATCAAAAATAATAAAAAAAAAAACAGCCAGTGCTCTCATGTCTTGATTCGTTCTTATACTAATAATTTTTAAGTGCTGTGTGAAAGTTCCCAAAGTCATTGCTGTGCAGCAATATGTGTAAAATCCAAGATTGGTTGCTCCCATCTTTGTGGCACCATATGCCATTAAAAGCGGTACTTAAACTGTTCCTCCATTGGCCACTAGATGGACCCTTACCTTTTCGGATCCTTGCTTCTGCAGCAGCCTCACTAACTACATAAACATGTACAAGTACAAGAACTCTCAAGAACATATGGGTAAACCCTGGCTCTTTGACATAGAAGTCTCCTGTGCTGATGTGGGCTTTAGGGGCTGTTTCTGCAGCTGCCTTTGCAAAACACTTTCATAATAAGACAATAGAAAAAATATACTCCTAACATATTACGAGCTTGTTTTATGATTAGTAAATACTATTAAATTAAGGATTTTATTAATTGCATCTCTAAAGGAAAATGTTGCCTTCCATAATGACAATAGGTTTAGTTAGGATGATGGGCTCTTTTTTTTTATACAACATCACTGTACCTCCAGTGTGTAGCAAAAGTGTAAGAAGTGTTGTATGAGCGTTGTGTTAGTGCATATGAGACTGCTAGACAAGTAAAGCAGTGTTACAAAAGCATAAAACTGTTTTGTAAAACAGAAATAAAAAAAAAACGCAATTGTCTCTGTCAGTATAACTGTCTTGTTTTGTTTTTGTTTTTGTTTATTTTCTGTTGTTGCTGTTGTGGGTTAGGGATGTTGTCTTGTTGTATATGAATGTAACTGTAATATTCTACGAAACATCCAAAATTAAATATAGTAAATAACATAGTAATCTGAATTTCATCAACATTGCAGAGGCTACACATATATCAACCGAGACCTTCTTAAATCTACAGAACCAGTCTGTCATGCTCATTGGCCTGTGTGAAATAATATAATGGACACAGTGCATGTAACACACTGCGCTGAACGTTACTTGGCTTTAACGGCTTTGTTCTCTTCTGCAAAACGGGGGATTTCTGCACCTCTGCATTGATTTACGATTCTTCTATAGCAGCAGGTTGCTATTGTTGCAGGATTTGCATGTCGTATCAAACTGCAATTAGTACAAGTGCTATTAAGGATAAACAAAAAATTTCAACCATAAAATCTTAAAAGCTTCAACAATTTACCCCCCTTTCATCTCACATTCAGCTGTGGAGTGATTGGATAGCGGTCTAGTTTTCACTCTGATTAGTCTATTGTGCTTTTGCTTCCACTTACAGGTTCACCAAAATGTCTCCTAATCAGGGCAACAGGTGGAGCTGGAAATGAAACAAGAGGAAAATGGGCACAAAGTTGAGGGTACTGCTCCAGTATTAAAAATGAGACTGACTGAATAATTTGCAGATGCTGAGGGACGCGGTCAAGATTGATGACAATGTGATTCTTCTCCATTTGTTTCCTCCTGTGGCCTTTTAACGTGCTGTCCATCAATCTCAATGAAATCTCAATGAACACAAAAATGCTGTTCTATTGTTCATGCACAAATGTGGCGCATTCACACAAACCAAACACATTTATAAGTGTCTTGACAGTGTGCGCTCCTCGGTACGATTGTTTTTGTCGGCTCGGGGTGTCATAACATACAGAGGGTTTGTAGATGTGTGTCATTTTTCGAGCAGGGGCCAACGGTTTCATCACAACATGTCTTCTTATTCAGGCAGTGAGTGCAATGTGTAATCCATCAGACGTATCCTCGCCGTCACAGACTGACAGTAAAATAATGGCATCAGAGTCACACACATACTGTATATGATGATATATAAAACGCCCTGCCTATGGAAATGTATTGTCTTTGATATTAACCTTAGAGCAAATATTAGCACTACATGTCAAAACATAGAATAGAATGTATGCTTGAATACTTATAGTGTGGAGGGGGTGGTGGGTGGAGTGGAGGACTCTGGGTATAGGGTTTACAGAGATACTTCGAGTGTGTATTGGGTGTAACATGTACACACACACTGGCCATGAAGTTAGAATCACTTTGCTTCTGGACAAATTCTTCTTTTTATTCCTAATTATATACATGAGTAGTCAACTTTGCACCTGGTACAGTGGTTATATACTGAATCCCAATTACACTTTATCTATTAAAAACAAAACTCATAATCATTTCATGAGAATATTTACAAGTATTCCATTCCTTCTTCATGGCCAGCAGTGTACTTTTTCAAAGGTAGGGTATCTTCCCTGTAGTCCTCCCTGTAGTCCTAACATCCATGTGTATACGGATTATCAGCATCATTAAAGACACAATCCAACAAAATACAAAATATAGAATTAATTAGAGGCTGCTTTGGAATTCATTGCTACGTTATAAAATCTCGCCTAACACAAAATGGAGAAAATTCCACAGCTATAACTTAATTGTCGTATTTCCAAATTTCCAAAAATGAGTCACTTGTTTGTTTGAACCCCCCCACCCCCACCCACACACACACACATACATTTTTTTTTCCTGTGCTGTGCAATTTGTCATACGCACACAGTATGAATCTCCTTGACCCATCTGGTCTGGTTTCAGACCTAGTTAATGGAAATACATTTAAGCGTAGTTTTGCCATGCACACTGTAGTCTCTTAACTGATACAGTACTCTCCCTGCATGTTAAAACCAAACCTCTATAGTTTCTAATTCAGCCGGCGTCCATTCCATTGTAAAAGACGTCAGAGTAATTACCTCTGCTCGTTTTCTATTCCTTGTCATATCTCGAGGGAATAATGTTACACAAAACCCCTGAAAACAATAAGGGTGCCACTTGTTTTATTATATTTCCTCTTGGCCTATTCCCCTCTTTTTCAGTATGCACTGCTTTGTAAATAATCAGACGAAACCCAAATATCATGAAGAAATAACTTACATGGGTCAATCCACAACAGTACAGAAAGAGCCTTATGATAATTTCCTTCACGTCCACACTTTGAGTTATTCTACAGCTGCATCTGCCAAGATAAGGGTATGGAACTTTTTTTTTTAATTGGATTGAATTCTCTGAGAGAGTATATGTGCAATCATTTCCCTAATTAAAAAGAAAGAAGAGTGCTCCCCAGTATAAAAATGTTAACCTCAAGCAAAGCCATGTGAAAGAGACAAGCACCGAATAGTTTCACAGTGTTCACATTCAAGAAATAACATAGTTTATTTCTAATTAACAAGGCTCACTTGACTCATTTTTTAATTTAAATATATGTTTTTAATAAGAAAATTGTATTAATGTTCCACTGAAACCAATGGATACATCTATGACATGGACATTTGCAGTTTAGTGAAATGTCTGTGGAGCAACACTTTATTAAATATAGTGAAAGGCTATAGTTTTACTGTTCATCGATGAAAATACAAGGGTTCAAACATTTTATTGTCACCTTCACAGGATAAAACACTGCACCATGAACACGTGCATTGTGCAAGTCCAGGATAGATTTGCACAATGAAATTCTTGTTTGCAATCCCTCCTTCCATATTAAAATAAAAGGCAAGATAGATCAATGATGAAGAAGTGTATTTTGAACTGAACAGACTAAGGGTATTGACTGAGGAAGAAGACTTTATATATGAAGTTACATATACATATACTGTACAGACACGTATATATATATATATATACATACATATATACTGTATACATATATACATATACTTATTTGTCATATTTTAAGTTAAACTGTCAAATACAGAATGTAAAAAAAAATTAACTGCCAAAAAAACTTATTAAAAGTAACATTAAAATGCAAATAAGTCAATAGCTTGACAAGAGAGATTTCCAGACACAGTTTTAACGAAAAAAAAAAACTATTTGTTTGTGTGTAACTCCTTGAACGGTCTCTTTTCCTGCTCACTGGTGAAATGTCCAGCACAGAGGAAGACCTGGTGGGTGTCCCATCAGCTGATAAATGAAAGAATTGGATGAAGCAGAAGACAGGAGGTTTTTTTTTCCTTTTCCATGTACTTCTGAAACACGTCCGATTGAGCTCAGCAGATAATCAGTGACAGACATAGGAGTGATTCCCCCTTCTTCCTTCTCCCTCCCTCACGGCAAAGCCCTGTTCATATCGCCATGTTTGTGGCATGTTGACATGGAAAATATTTTAGGGTGAAATAGCAATGATTCATATATACACACTCAGTGTACTCTGTGTTTGTCTTTAAACTTCTCTTTTCCCCAAATCGTGTATATAAGCCTTGTTTAGCAAAGGGAGATCTCACACTGCCTTATTCTCTGGAGTGTGAGGGATCGGGATGTGACTTTTAAAAAGAGGGATCCGCCGCTGCTGCACTTCTGTACTTGTACGAGGAGACCTTTAATGGACTCTGCGTCAGCTGGGACACTCTCTGTACACTAAAGTCACAGGACGACAATGATGGCAAGTGCTCGTGTACTTTGCATTGTCGTGTTCTATACTGCCGAGATCATGTTGGAAGGATTAGGGGAGTCTAACGGTAAAACCGCCGAGTCCAAACCTGAAAATAAAAAATAAGAGCATTTGCGCATTAGAGTTTTGACTGACAGGACCTGGGACGCACTTTTTGGTGGTTGTAACTGACCTCTAACGTGTGAAAATAAGTGAAAGGTTGTTCAGCAGCTTCCAAATTTTCCAGGGCGAGTTGTTTGACTCCTTTCATCACCTGTATGCGTGTGTCTGGAGTGTGTGGGGGTGTTTACACATAACAGCCAGCTGGTGATGTACCGACCCTCTCCTCGCTGGGGCAATGGGCATGAAGACATGTCTCCGGGCTTGACGTTCTCTGCTGCCGTTTACTAAACAGCCTTGATAGGACATGACTGTTTTAGTAAATACAGAAGGCGCGTGTGTGTGTGTGTGCGTGTGTGTCCTTGTGTGTGTTTTGGGTTAGGATGTGGTCCTTGCGCACATGGGTTTCCTATCGACTATCTGTTATCCGCAGACAAGCAGTAACTCGGGCTCTCTTCGGCTTCCAATCTCTTTAAAGGAATAAAGTTGAACACATTGACTACCTATCAGGCTTCACTCACTCCCTTTTTCCATCTCGCGGCGAGGTGTGACATCTTCTTTTCAAGGACAGTTCTTACCAACATAAATCCGTCGTGCATAGCAGCTTTTGGTATAATCATTCTCTGTCTAAGTTTATATTATAAACACCACACACTTGAATGCCATGGGTGTATGAGTGCGTGTGCGTGCGTGCGTGCGTGTGTGTGTGTGTGTGTGTGTGGGCCCGTTCCGTTAGTTCGACAGGTGTGTGGGTGACTACACTAGCTAGGCAGCAGGTGTAGAGGAGGATTTATAGATTTTAATCATATCACTCTGTTGAGCAATAATTCTACTGCCTAAGGCAAGGAAGGTCCAAAGCTACAGTGTTTGTGATTGATGGATGCTGTTCTGGGTATCTTTGATTCAGACGCAAGTAATGTGTTCTCCTCTATGCATATATACAGTATAAGCCTCCATTAGGACATATTACAGCTTGATTTAAATGCACAGTTAGCAGGCAGCGAGATTCTGTATGTACTGCAAAGGGAATAAAAAAAAAAGGGATGAGAATAGACTCCAGGAGTATAAATAACACAATGATTATAAGTTACAAAAGTTGGACGAGGGTGTAATTGCCGATTGAGGTAACTGTTCAGGTTATTCAGAATACTACAAAAGAGAAGAAAAAAAAAAAAAAGGAGGGAAAGGAGGGAAATTCCAAAATATGAAAATGGGATTTGTGTTAAGGCTATCAATAAAAGAAAATTGACTTTGGTTTCAGGGACTCAGCGATGGTAAATCCCTCAGGTTTTTACCGTTTCTTATCTGAATAGCTTCATCTCTCCCTCTGACCTTGTCATCCCCGTTCTCGACGTGATTAACGGTTACAAATTTGCATCCATTTGAAACTGTCTGAATAAGACAGCAGAAGGTGGTACCTGCTGTTAATAATGAAATCTCCAAGACAAAAGCCCTATAATGTTTCTGTTGGCACATGGGCGCAAAAAAAAAAAAAAGTCACGCAACATCAACAAGGCAAAGACACCCCTATTCCTGGTGCCAGATCTTCACCTGCCAAGCACAGTCTGAACCAGATATGGAGAAAAAACAACCTGTTTGGCTCCAGGAAGTGTTCAGAGTGCCAAGGAGATTTGGGCTGGAAATGTGACATGTTGAGACAGTACAACTCGGAATCATTTTAGTACAATCCCCTCTTCTTGCTCCAATTTCCTCCTGATTTTTTTTTTATTTTTTTTTTTTACACATCTTCATATATTCGGCCTTTATCTACCCTCTAAGTGTAAAATCTATGCAGGGAAATCTATCCAGTAAATTTGGCAGTCATGACTCACTGAATCATGAAAGTGATGACACTATGAGGCAGCATATTTCACAGTTGAATCAATGTGAAGCTCTGGCTCCAGTAATAAAGCAGACCTTTATGATATTCAATTGCAAACTCATCGCTTATTTAAGTGTCAGTTATGCAAATCTTTGACAGGTTGACCCCCCTAATCTTCCAGCACTAATATACTTTGTCAATTGCACCAGGATGTGAAGTCGTGCTTGAAACTTGGAAGTTCAGTGGAGGTTTGTCTGTGTTTAGTGTAAATGATTGTCATACTGCCCGTGTTTCAGGGTAAATAAATGCCTCAGGGACGACACAGATCAAAATGTCTCAGCAAAACCTCTACCAGATGAAAATAAAAGAGTGACATTTGTGGCAAATTGTCCTAATTACTCTCATGTCAAATGCATTATGACATTGTCAAGCTTTAAAATGTTACCTCGTGATGTTTATACGTGATGAGTTGTAGCACGAGCACAGATGTTTATGTATATTTTTTGGGTTATGTGGTGGTTTATTTGTGCATTATATATTATATTGTCTAGAAGTATTTTGTTTTCTCTTCATTAAAAACAAACTGTATGGATGGTTGTAAACAAACCTGTAACCATAAATATTTCAACATCTGAGTCTGACTCCACATCTATTGTGTGAAATGTCCACATTTGGTGCTTTTTTTTTTCTCAAACCCTTATAGATCCGAAGCTGCTTGAAGTCAATGCGCTGTGAACATATACAGTTGGCCTCTCTCCTGATGAAGCTGCTTGCATGGAGTCAACAGTGTGTTGGTCCATGTAAAATGTCAGATGGAGCCATCTCTGTGCTTAGTGAAGGGGAGAGGGGCAGCATGGGAATGTGGATTTTCACTGTTTAGGAGAATCAGTTAGCTATCCATCACACACGGATCAGGTTTCACTGACATGCAGGTTGTAAAATACTGGTCATCGCTTTTCTGACGTGACTGTTTTCTGTCAGTGAGGGTTTAATATCTTCCTTGCACTTACCCTTGTATTTGATGTTTGTGTCTGATTATTGTTAGTTGATGTGAAATTAAAGCGAAAAATTCAGAACTGAATCATTTTTATTTATATCAAAACATATATATATATATATAGCATACATTAATGGATCCACTTTGTACAAGAACAGCTAAACCAATAAACCAACAATAAAAACACAGAAATATTTAAAGACTACAATCACCATTTGTGTGTATTAAATCCTATGACTGAGACTTGATACAACAGAACTCCAAAAATCATAAAGTTGACCTTTTGTGTAATTGGTTCATTCTCTGAGGGCAGTAAAATGACAGTTCTGTAATTGAACTGGTCTTCTGAATGTGCCCTCTGACCATTTTATGACTGATACCATCAAAGAATCACAGACAGCCATATGGAATGACCTGATGTCAGCATCAGATCAGGGATCGGTTAATAATGAGTCAGATCTGATAGAGACCAGGTTTAGTTGGAATAAAAGCTGACTGAGGATCTGATAGTGAAGCTGGCTGTGGTTTCAGATAGTGACACTCGTAACGCTCCTCGGCTGACTCGGCTGTTTCTGTGGGAATCAAGGACCTGTTACTCTGCTGTCACACGGTATAGTGATTTTAACCGTCTCAGTCAGCGAAAACGTACTTAGTGGGTTTTTGTGTGTACTTCTAAACAAAGCAGCCTTTCACAGCACTGACACCATCTTCATAACACAAAACGGGCATCAAAAGTCTCTATAAACCCAACATTAGTGTCTATTAAACCTCTGTGCCCTCGCGATGGTAGATGATTCCAGAGGTGCTCAGTCCAGGGTAGAAGTGCCCACTGGAGCCATTATATTGGCTGAGGATTGGGCTGGAAAACCCCAGAGAGGCATGGGTGGGGGAAGAGGATAACACCGGAGGAGCTGGTACTTGTGGAACCCACTCAGGACCACCAGGGTTGGGGGAGAAGCTACTAAAGCTTGGTGGTTGAGCGGGCCTATGAGGCCCATCTATAGGAAGGTTGATCTGTAACGGTCGACTTAACCCGTCACCTCCAACTTCGCTGGCCGCGGTGGTGGTCACTCCAGACATCTCAGACAGGAAACTGCTCAGACAAGGTGCAGGACCTGACGATGAAGGAGAAGGAATCCGGTCTGATGTGGGGGAGATGTTGAGACCAGGATTGCCAGAGTGCTTGGGGCTGCCTCTCTCACTGTCACCGGACTCAGTGGCCACGGGACCACCATCGCCACCCGGCAGAGAGTCGGACTTCCTTTTTCTTTTGCGGCGGAAGTTTCCATTGTCAAACATCTTTTCACAGTTTGGGTCCAGAGTCCAGTAGTTTCCCTTGCCTAGGACGTGAGAAAATGCATCGGGTAAGGTTTAGATTAAAACAAAAATAAAACACAGGGAAACAACACAAACATTCAGCTCATAATACATTCAATAAAAGATGTTGGAAGGAGGAAGAATAACATTCCATTATTACCTGGATCGTCCTCATCTCTTGGCACTTTTTTGAAGCAGTCATTGAGTGACAGGTTGTGTCGAATGGAATTCTGCCACCCTGCTTTACTTTTGTTGTAGAAAGGGAAGTTGTCAGCCACATACTGGTAAATCTGACTTAGTGTCAGTCTCCTGTCAGGTGCTCCGTGGATCGCCATGGCAATCAGAGCCGAATAGGAATAGGGCGGCCTCACCAGTTTCATCAAGTCTTCTTGTGAAGGGAGAGAGAACCAGCTGAGTTCACCTCCTGGACCTCCTGCTCCGCCGGGACCAAGGTAGGGTCTCTGCATTCCATAGTGCTGAGGGACAAAGGGGGGACCCGGGTTACCTGGAGGTCCGGTGGTGGCCAGATACGGAGGTGTGTTGATCCCAGTGCCGTTGAACCACAGGTAAGGGTTTGGAGAGGTGGTGGTGTAGTCACTTAGGTCGTAGGACGTCGGCGTGGTGCGCTGAGGACTTGGCAGTGATGGCGGAGGGTAGTAACAGTCACTGTACATGCTGAGTTCAGGGGGTTCCTGGCCAAGGGTGGGGAACTGCGGGCCACACCGAGGAGGCGACTGACCCTGGGACTCAAACGAAGACATCGCTAAAGCAGGACTTTCTTCACAGCTTCTGGTCTCCTCTAGACCCTGTGACCTTGATTACCCTTTCTTTTCTTGTTTTTTTGGTTTGTTTTTCCTTTTTCTGTAGCTTCTGTATCATAGTCTGTTTGAATAAACTGCCTAATGACGGTCACCTCACCTCTGAGTTGTTGGCTTCCTTACTCCCTGCTTGTCAGTTTGCTTGTTTTCTGTCAGGATGTCACTGGCCTTGGCCTGCTATATCTGTCCCCCTGGAAACGCCCCTAGTCTCACTTGATTGGCTGCTTTCCCAGGTGAGGCGTCAATCTCCCACTCTCTGTGTCTTTTCCCTCCTGTCAGCTTTTTTAGTTGCTCCAGGCGTTTTGCTTAACCTCAATTAATTTTCCAGTCAAGGTGTTAAAGTAAAATTTCTGAATTCACTCAACTGTAAATTTTGGATATTTGTGATGCAAATCTAAAGAGTCTAGGAAGACTTATTTACACATTGATTTCAACAATAATTTATATTACAAACCAACTTCAATTACACCAGTGACATTATCATTAATAGTCGTCATATACATTTATGTCAAATTTTCAGTTTTGGAAGTGGCATATTTCACAAAAACATTAATGCTGCTTGACATATCTTAAACAGAATATTTTATTAATCCCAGGGGGAAATTGTATTATGACAATAACATTTTCCTACAATAACAAAAGTGTTACCACGGTAGTGGGATAATTCAACAAGACTTTTCAAAATAAAAGTCTACCCTGATGAAAACGTTGAAAATTAAATAAAGAAAAGATTTTTGATTGGCCAAATTCCTATTTGATAATAACCATCATTTCAGGCGGTGTTTTGAGATTTTTCCCATAATGCCTTTGGAGTCTGCGCATTACGACCCGTTTTTAATGTCAATTAAATCGTTGAGCAAGAAAATTGACGTCCAACTTTGTGGAAGAGAGCACTGTAAGTTAAGAACATTTATAAACGTTAACACCTGTCTTTACATTGTAACTGCTAGCGAGTGGTGTCAGCTCAGTTTGTTGTTTGTCTAATCAAAAACTATTGGTAGGAGCCGGCTGCTTTTAAGCTAACGCTACCTAACGTCAACACGAGCTCATAACGAGAGAATAGATTACGGCGGTTGGTTGTTTTATGCACGAAATGAAATATTGACGCCTAATCTAGTGTGACCACAAATGATGAAGCCAATATCACCGGTTTGCAATTCAGATGGCCAGTTCTCCGACGCCAACCGAGAAGAATGGCATCCAAGACGTGTTGGATTTAAACAACGATTTAGAAAGACTGATTGAAGAGATTGAAAACCTATCGGGTAACTTTTGTCACCCTTTCAGTTCATTACTCTGCAGACCGACTCAATCTAAATCGTAATCAGGTGCGTCGATGAGGCGCAGTGTGCTTGCTGAGATGTAATAACATTGACATTGTTGTGCACACCTGTAGTGGAGCTGACCTGGATGACTTACGACGTGGTCAGGCTGCGGATGAGCCCCGAACTGGATCAGTCAATTCAGAAACTAAAGGACGCTCATGATCGGTGCAAAGCAGCAGTGTATGGAGAGCAAGACCAGGAGCAAGATCCGTAGAAATGTAGAGCCTAATGCATAGTTATGTAGTAAACTGTTTTGAATACACCTTTTCTGCTTGGATAAATGTGCTTTATTCTTCGTCGTGATTGATTTCTGACTGATGCATGTGTTGTGTTACAGTGATTAATTGTGATCTGTATGCGATGCAGTAGTTACTTTGAGTTCTGTTCACACAGTTGCACCGTTAAACTTGTTACATTTAAGAAATGACAACAGAATAAATAAAGGATGCTGGAACAAAGATTGCCGTTACTTGTTTCTTTTTTGTCAAACATACATATGACCATTCTCTGGTCCACTCTTGAACAACTGCTGAGCTATTGATTGATTGATTGAATATATTTATTCGAGCGCAGAAAAATGCAAACAAATAACAAAATTGTACAAGGATAAACA
>JAPTHA010000002.1:18282349-18292439 GCA_029814585.1 Gymnapogon annona
ATACCTGATATACACCACATGGACTCAGCTCTATATACCTGATATACACCACATGGACTCAGCTCTATATACCTGAGAATTTGTAGGACTTAGGCGGTCTGAGGTTGTCTTTGACCCTGCCATCGTGGGTTGGGAGTGTTGTCTTGTAGTGTATGAATGTAACTGCAATATTGTCTTATAACAATATGATAATACTTATGACAGTAGTTTTCTCAGCAGAAATGCTTCAGTAGCACGGCTTTATTTGCATATACGTGGGGAAAAATGTGCAAAAGTGCAAAAACGTGTGTTGTCACTTCACAAATCACCCAATGGGATAAAAGTGTAAAACCTGTAGTACAGCAGGGAACATGTGTTTGACTTAGGAGTGTGTTGCAGACAAGGAAATGTCAATTACTTGATATTTATGTCAATAGAACAGACTGGAAATTACATGCTTTGGTAAAAACATCCAATATGGGAGTGATAATTGACCCTATACGGAGAGCACACATAAAGGACTGGTGAGGGTCTCCAGTGGGGAGAAGCCTTCATTAAAACCCAGCAGGACAGCATGGGAAATACAGGGCATTCCCAGAAGCAAACCCACAATTGGGCTGACAGGGATCGACTGGTGATTAGGTCTGTCAGTGTCAACAATCCAACTTTTCTGTGCATTTCTTTTGAAAATTTTCCTCACTAAAATACACTTTGGCGCATGTTCTAAATGATGAACTGTACAGAGGTGTGTGTTTGTGTGTTAATAGGCCTACTTTTACTTTTTTACACATAGTTTTTCATTGTTGGCCACATCTTTAAATGTATCAAACAGAATATGATTGAGTTTAGAGATATTTAAACCCACGCAGCTTCTCACTTATCTTGACAGTTGTTGATCCAATGCAATAACTGATCTGTAAAGATACTCCCCCCCCCCCCAACACACACACACACCCTTTACTGTGAGTCTGCCTCCCCCTCTGCCCCTGGCCTGGACCCCCTGATGAAGGTAATATCCATGCCATCAGTCATTTAGCTGAGACGGTGGCAGATTTATGACACATCCAGCTGAGAGCAGGGTTTTTGGAGATACGGGGGGTAGAGGAAAAAAGGAGGCGGATGAATACCCCCTTAGATACCGACAGGCCGGTGGGCGGAGTCAGGACTCATCCAATTACTTGCAAATCATAAGATTAGAAATTAACCAGTATCCAAGTTGGAATGCGACACCCATCTGTTCATATATGACTCAGTGTAGACGCAAAATGTATGCGATCCTTCTGCAGAACATAACGGTCGTCGACACCCCCCCCCTACACACACACACACACACACACACACACACTCCTTCCTCCCTTCGGGATACGTCATTTGCATCGCTTTGGAAATGGGATCCCAACCACAGCTCTGGTAATGTATACGCTATCAGGCCAAATCATTAACTTTTGACTCTTATCTAATTTGTCTTTCAAAGTCTCGATGCTCTTTCAAAGAATGCAATACACGTCGACTTCAAAGTAATACCGGATCAACACCTGGAATAGGTGCGAACAGCGTGTTATCCCTGTAATCCCCCGTTAAAGGTATTGTGTCTATTCTTATTCTAATAGATACAGCCGCGGCTTGTGTTCCCTGCAAGAAACTCCACCATAAAATACAAGTGGAATCTTTGGGAAAAAACAATGAGAATAGTCGTTTGCAAAAATAAACGTGGCATCTTTTTCATTTATTTATTTCAATTTCACATGAACAGAATTGATAAATACACACAGAGGGGCAGGGGGAAAAGTGCAAACAGGACATTTTTCGTTCATCAGATGCGTTTGGATAAACTTTGAAGGAGATGGGTCAATTCTTTAATATATATATTTGTTAATGTTTATTTGGGTCCTCGGTGTCTCCTTCTAAATCCGTATCCATCTGGACCCTCCCTCCTAGCGCACACGTGCTTGACCACATCCTCGGAGCAGTTGTCACAGTTGACTTTGCAGCACCAGTGGAACTTGCAGTTGCAGCTGCTGACCACCTCGACGCGCCTCTCCTCCACCCCCAGGCCGCACTCCTGACACAGCCTGCGGCAGCTCCTCCTCTCCCACTGGCTCAGACCCTCTCCGTGCTGCACACACTCCCGGCCCTCGGTACCATGCAGACCCATGCTGGAGTTCCTCCTGCAGTAGTCCGGGGAGTCCTCCAGATAGACCAGCTCCGTCTGCGCGATGCTGCCGAACGCGTCCACGATGCCCGCCCTGTTGTCCGCGCTGTTTCCTGCCCTCACGCGCCTTTTGTCGATGTCTAATTTCTGGGCTTGGTTGTGTTTGGTTTTCAAGTAATTCCCTATTTCCATGAAATCAGAAAGTTGCGTCCAGCAGGTTTGGACGCTGCAGCTCTCGGACATGCCGTGACATCTGCAGATGCGCCTCATGGTTGCCTTCACGGCCTGTTGAAGAGAAACACGTGCAGTGAGCGCTCGCGGAACATACTGTATTAAGTTGGATGAATGCTTTGTGGCGGTGCGTATGCGCATGCGTACCAGCCGTCCGGCCTCGTTGTTGTGCAGGTTCACAGCAGCCCTGGAGTCCTGACCTGTCTCCTGCGCGTCCACGTACTGTTTGGAAATCCTCTCTCCGAAGTCCACGTTATCACTACAGCCACCCCATAACCAGCCGTTTCCTCCTGCGCACAACACACTGTGTTAAAGCCCTGATCTAACTGTCTCTAAACCAAAACAGTGCAGCACTTGAAAATGTACATCGCAATCAGATTTAAGGCAATACAACTTGAATTTATTTGTATAGCACAATTGACACACCGGGTAATTCAAACTATTATACAGATTTCAATTAATCCATAAATTGATATGAAAAACAGGGAATAAACTTGAAAGAAAAAGAAAGAAAAAAGTTGATGCCATTAGATGACAATAATATTAAGGGTATTAAAATGATATGTTTAATGTAAATAAAAGCAAATGTTGCAGCAAATAATGTTTTCAAGCCTGATTTGAACGAATGAACAGTTTAGGACTCAGACTCACCGATTTTCCCATTTTTGGACACGTCACAGCCGCAGTTGTCTAGGTCTCCCAGGCTGCAGTTCCTGGTCAGAGTGTACATCACCCCTGCTGCACTGATGGCATGAACGAAGGAAGTCTCTCTGGTGGCTATTGGTTGTAAATTTAGCGCAATATATATTTGGTTGTTGTTTTTTACATGGCATTTTAATTGAAAGAAGTATTTCAACATGCATTAGATGAATGTGTGCCTAATTAATTAATAATCCCATCACAATGAAATTCAATGGAAATACAATTAAGTCCTGCAGAATTCACGAGTGTGCTTTATAATGATGGCTTATGCTTTACCAAAAGATTTAAATAAATAGATCTATTTTTGTGGTTTCACACAAATAAACAAACAGAAATAAACTGAACTCATAACCTACCTCGTCTCAGTCCCTTGAGCTGGATCGCGCTGTCCGGACAGTTCCATCTGTCCCAGGCGAACTGCCGTTTACACTCCTCAATCCCACTCTTTGTGCCCACCTGCACGCTCCCTGCGTAGATGAGATAGGCCTGCACAACCGGCAACCACGCACCGTCAGAGTCTAGCTCTAAAAACCCATTCATAACTGTGCCATTGCGCTTAAATCAGTCTCATCCGTTACCTTGGGTCCCGTCATTAGAAGGTTACTCGCGACCCTAAGAAAACGTACAAGTGAATGCAAAAGTTAGATCTCTCTTTGATGTCATGGAGATTGTAGATAGATGGTGTTGTTGGGCTCTTACCATGCACGTCCAGGGCACATTTGATACAGAAGAGGCAGGAGCCAAAATAATACATTCACCATCCTGACCTGCACCAATGGCGCGTAAAGGCGAGTCAGCTCTTTAGAGCAGAAGAGCCTCAACTTTCTCTTTTTATTTGAAGGAGGACAAACGAAGTTGTTGTTCTTTGTTCCGAGGTTAGAGAAAGCTGATTGGACGAGGGATCCAGGAAACGCCTTTATGCGCACTTCAAAGGTAGCATTAGGAGACGTTTATTTTCTTCCCAAAAGCTCCATGACACCACAGTGCCAATATACAAATAACGGAATCACAATGACAATTCCCACAAATCAAACCAAGGCGTGTATATTATAAAAAAATATTTATTAGGTATGATTGTGGGGGGTCAAATAAATATTAGATAATTTCCAGACATTTTAAACAAGATGAATGCTGATAAATGCAGTCAGGTATATTCCATAAACTCCCTAAATGAAGAGCGAACGTGTGTAAAACGTTTGTCAAAATCTGCTCAATATAGAAAATCATAAAAATAATGAAATCGTATAATAAAAACATAAAGTGCAGTGTACGTTACTGAAGATGCAGTTATTGAAATGATCAGTGTAACATTCCTTAAACGTAGGTGATTATTTCCTTATTCCTGATGCTGAAGTAAATGCATTGTAACGGTGGTTCAGGGCCGGCGTCCGCGGTGCTTGCGCTTGGTTTTGTTCTGTGGTTTTCTCCCGACAAGTTTACCGCCGCAGTAATATTTGGTCACGACTTGTGCACATTTATCACACTTAACCGTGCAGCACCAATGGAATTTGCAGTTACAGCTGTTGACCACCTCCATGCGCTTCTCCAACACCCTGAGTCCGCACTCATAGCACAGTCTGCGGCAGCTCTTCCTCTCCCAGGGAGACATGTTCTTCCCCCCCTTCACACACTCTCGCCCCTCCGTGCCCTTATATCCCATGCTCCTGTTCTTCAGGCAGTAATTCGGAGAATCCTCCAGGAAAATAAGCTCCGTCCTGGCGACGCTCCTCACAGTGAGCGCGAGGACCCCGCGGTTGACCGCGCTATTACCGGCCCTGGCTGGTTTCTTGTCCATCTCCAGTTTCTTGGCCTGTTCATGCTTTATCTTCAGGTAGTTTCCCACTTCTCTGAAATCAGCCAGCTGCATCCAGCAGGTTTGGATGCTGCAGCTTCCAGACACACCATGACACTTGCAGGCTTTCCTCATCGTGGCCTTGATCGCCTGACAAAGGGATGAGATAACAAAAATTAATACATCTTCATTTTAATGTGTCCACCCTTGCGTAAAAATGACACAAACGACAGATGTGTGTTTCATACACCTTTTGAATGACTGGAAACACGTTCCTTATCTGACTCGTAATTAAAAAAACTCCAGTGGTGTTAAAATGATATCTTACCAGTCTGCCTGCCTCATTGTTATGCAGGTTGACAGCTGCGCGCGAGTCGTGCCCATCTTCCAGCGCATCCACAAACTGCTTGGAGATCTTCTCTCCAAACTCCACATTATCACTGCATCCTCCCCAGATCCATCCTCTGCCTCCTGGGAATTCAGATACGGGCTAGAGTCATCACTATTAAGGGCCCGTTTCACGCAGCACAATGTAATACAGTATTATAGTTACAGATTTTTTTTTACCTGTTCGACCAATTCTGGAGTCGTCGCAGCCACAGTTGTCAAAGTCTCCCATACTACAGTTCTTGGTGAGGGTGTACATCACTCCGGCAGCGCTGATTGCATGGACGAAAGATGTTTCCCTTGTGGCTGAAATTAGGAATAAAAAAAGAGGATTCGTGTTGCACTCAACGTCGGTTTATAGAAGTTGGCACCGTGCGTAATTGGTGCCTTTAGGCGCATTAGCGCTGCGTAATTCTGGTGCTGTGTTTGATTCAGGTGCAGGTGGGAATAAGCTTTCTTACCACTTCGAAGACCGGTGTGTTTAGATAACTGAAGGGTGCTCTCTGGACAGTTCCATCTATCCAACGCGAACTGGTGTTTGCATTCTTGTATTCCACTCTGCGCGCCCACTTGCACACTGCTGGCGTAGGTCAGGAAAGCCTCAGGGGAGAAACACAAGCTACAATTAGTCCTCGCGTTTAATTAATACAAGAAAATTATATAATATAATTTTGTCTCAAAATTTTACAGGCCAGAGGACATTTACCTTAGGTCCAGTCATAAGGAAATTATTCACCGTCCTATAGGATGGGAAATCAGGATTGACGTTAACTGCAGGTCATGGACACAGACATTTCACAGATATATGAAAACAGTTACATTTATACAAAGTTAAGTGACATACCAAGTCGACGCACCCTGGAAGTGACAGCACATGGACAACACAGTAGTGAGGAGAACCAGAGGCCCCATAGCAGCCGTATTCCAGACCGAGACCTGTGGGTCGTGTGTTGGATATGAGGACCAAGAGAGGAGGCAGCCACTGAGTTTGGAGCTGGAGTGGACGCTGATGAGATTTATATGGGCATCCCCCTTTGATTGACAGATTTGTCATGCAGGTAACGTTTCACTGTGAAAAAGCGTCAACGACGACATTGATTGCTTGACCTATAGACAAATAGGAGCCGTCGGTGCATACGCGCACTTCAAAGAAGGGACGCCGACGGTGTAACAGCCCCTCATTCATTCACCTGTCGTTCCCAGGCTTATTCAGGCTCATTCAGGCTAATTCCCACATGCACTGGCCCAAATAGGATATCAATCTATTATTTCCTGTGACTTTTCAAGCACTTCAAATTGAAGTTCGCATTATTTTGCGAATAATACACATGCCAGTAAGTGGAGCAATATCTGTAAAAAAGTACCTGCCTACAGAGTAACTACCTACCTGAAGTCGCCGAGCATATCTAAACTGCAAGTCTGTGGAGTTTTATTTATTTATATTACAGATTTGGGGAGACTATCACACAACCTTTGGAACCATTACGCACAACATGGCACACGTTGGACAAATCGAAGACGCACGAGTAGGATTATAGACATAATTAGAGCACGAAGCCCAACAGGACAGAGGTGATGGTGGAAGTGTTTGGGAAATGGCACCGGTGTCCCACGGGGACAAAGAGTGACAACAAAGCCATAAAGTCTTTGAGGAGCTGGCTGTATATAGTCATGTAAATACTGGCTCACACACCGGCGACATTGGCTGAGCTGTGATAATAGGATAATAGATGTTTCCTTGGGAAACAACAAGGTGTGAAAACAGTCTAGAATTTACAGGAGGATAAACAAATAAAATCTTTAATTTGGTCACAATATTAGCCTGTATGATTTCATCGGCATGTGTTTTGTTCAGGTAGATTGGTTTTATGATGAGGTCATTCATTATAGAATTCTCGGATTAGTCTCATCATATTTTTTTCTCTTTCTGTGCTGATTATCCTGATTATCTCTTGAATCACCCAATAATCACCCTGATCAGCCATTGTTCCAGTTTCTGTCGTTTGGCAGCAGCACTTTGGTTTTAACGTGACAATAGTTACCAAATTTAATGACACAATGAACATTATAGTTTTTTAATTAAATCGCAGATCCATGTCAAATCCTGTGCGAGCCTCTCCGGTGCCTCTTAAAGCAACAATGCCATCAACTGAGTAGAGATTTGTACGGAGCGATGGGCGTGGTCATCCACACAAAGGAGCAGAGGCGTAGGTGAGGATAATCCCCACTAATTAGATATCACCCGTGTTCATTATGGGATATGAGCGAAACCCAGAGCCCCCGACACCTATAGTTAGGACATAATGCAGAACCATCCATATCAGGTTGTAATCCATTCCAGTCGCTGTCTGGAACACATGGGCCCACTGTCTCTGTAATGGGTTAATAAGACGCACACAGTCGGGTGTGATTTAGAGATATTCACGTTATACTCAACGTGTGGGTTGTTGTTGATCATATTTTGGGGTGGAGCATTTTCATTTCAATCAGTTACAAAGACAAAAAAAATATTTTTTTTCCCCCATTACGCCAGAAGTTCAAAAGTAAACTCCTGAAGCCAAATATTCCATACTGAAGAGAGTGTGGATCAGTAAATGTTAATCGTAGCTATATGTTTTTTGACATGTTCAAAAGTAATCAACATTCTGGGAAAGAATACTCAGGGAAACGAAAAGAATATTAAAATAAGGTATACCCTTGAATGTTTCAGTAATATCTTTTTCAGATGAACACATGTAAACGATAAATACTTATCAACAGTAGCCTGCAAGAAAGCGATAACCAGATAATGGATTCTCTGACCTTATAGATAAATGGACACAGATCATTGAAGAAACAAATCCGATGGAAGAACTGACAAGCATAATAAGGCTATACAGAATACCTAAATGGAGGAAAAGTGGGAGAAATGGATGACGAACAGAAACAAAGACAGACACTGAAGATAGAGAGAGGACACTTTAAGACACTCAAAGACAATATTTTCCCAGAGGCACAAATGGATGTTGTGCCTGTAGGTTATTTATGCATTTAATTTAAATTCTATATTTTATATAGGGAATTTGTGCATTGAATAACAATAAAGTTATATAAAAAAGACCAAAAAAAGTGCCACAATGACATTTTTCTAAGGAGTATTCGGGTCACATTAGTCCGATGACGGTGTTTGAACACGTGATTTATGACGGTGTGAGGTGAGAGCAGTGGAGCAGTAAAACACCAGGAGGTGACAGGATCCACAGACCCGGACCAGAGGTGACAGGACCGGCGACGCCAGGCGACACAAGGCTGAGGAGGAGAACTCACCCTTCAGCCACTGTTCATATGGATCTACACAGTAATAAAGTATGAACTTAATGAACGTCGTAGGAATATGCCCACCTCATATGTTCAGAGCAGGACCATCAAATAGATTTAGAGATTTTTTTTTTACTTTGATGCATTTTTATATTTTATTTTATTTATTATTTATTTATTTACATTTTTATTTATTTTTTTATTTTATTTTATTTTTTAATGTTTTGCCTGCTTTTATTATGTGACGTGTTTTTTAAATCTATTTTTTATTCTTTAATGACAGTCTGAGCCAAACAACGACATCCCGGTTAATGTATGTGCTGACGGTGCATGTATTAAATGACAATAACGACACTCCCTGCGTCTAAGTCTAAAAAAAAACAAAAACATTTGTTTTCATTAATTTACTGACTTACACATCCTATTTTACTGTGCAATTGGGATTTTTCTAAATTTCGTTATGTGTTATTTATGAGATACTCACTGCACATAATAACTAATAAAAACAATAATAATAACGGTATTTTTAACACTAATTGTAATAGTAGTAGCGGTAAAAGTATTAGTAAGTAGCTGTGTGTTGTGCATTTCTGCTCCTTTCCAATCATGGAAATGTTATCATGTATGTAAATGTTAATTAATAAGCACGTGTCTATGTCAAATAAGCATTTCATGAACGAAACGAACATAAATATATATAAATACAATGTGGCAGAGATATAGAAATGTGATTGTGACACATACCGATACATATAAGTGAACAGATACCTCAGTTTACTACAAACATTCAGAAACAGTACGTTTTTACATATGTTATTATTTATAAATTCTGGAAAAATGTGGAATATGTTTCCTAATTTCATTTCCTTCTCTTTTGCAGCTGAACGCAGCATCAAATGACACAAATCAACACATGGACATCATCGTCATCTGGTGTTCACCTCTGGAAATGCATCCTGGTGCTCCTCAGTATCACCATCACCCCCTGGTGGATCCTCCAGGCAGAGCATCCTCTGCAGGACAGAGGGGTCAGTCTCTGTGTATGTGCGTCATCCAGGCAGAGAAAGGTGAGTCAGAAACAATGCAGTATTAAACAGAGGAGGCCCTTAGTTCAAGAGACCTCACCACTTACAAGCAGTCACAGTTTAATAAATGTCTTTTCCTGTTTTCTTCCTATTCTATTCTATTAAGTGTACAATTACAATGATAAATGATATTCTATTCTATTCTGTCTACAGAGTGTCCAAAATGGTCAATTTTATAGGTCCGCGGCTTACGTTTTGGATCAAAACTCTCTTGGACCGTAAAGAATAGGAAAACAGTCTGAATTCACTCAAAACACCTCAGAGGGTGTTTACTGGGGCCTTAGCAATAATCTGAGATAGGTTTAGTAGAAATTAAAAATTGTGTCCAAAATGGTCAATTTTCTAGGTCCGCGGCTTACGTTTTGGATCAAAACTCTCTTGGACCGTAAAAAATAGGAAAACAGTCTGAATTCACTCAAAACACCTCAGAGGGTGTTTACTGGGGCCTTAGCAATAATCTGAGAT
>JAPTHA010000002.1:18306197-18322366 GCA_029814585.1 Gymnapogon annona
TACGGCAACAGGAAGTAAGTGAGCCGTATTTCGCAGACCGGATATGACGTCACCAGTTTATGTGCAAGTAGCCCATTTCCCAGCAGGCATTGCCACGTATACCCACAGGTATAACTACTCACTTACCACCTCCTTGTGGTATTATCAGTTGACAACATGTTCTTTTATCAATACAACCTCTAAAGCTAATTAGAAATCTATCTCACCATCACTTGGTACATTAGCCTTTTTCTTTATACTGCATATGTCGGCATATGCAAACTGATTTATTTGTGATATGGGGAGGGCAGGGAAGTCTTTGACCTTCTCCAAGTTTACCCAGGCTCTCCTATTAACCTTTCTCTTTGAAATGTTATTGTGTCTCAACCTCGGAGACGAGATGCTCACCGACCAAAGGTTAGACCAAACAGCCAAATTACCTGTCAGAGCTGTTTGGCAGAACGCCTGCTTGTTGCTGAATGGTAATAGAACCACAAATATTGTCTCAGGTCAAGTCTGCCGACGAAGTCCAACATCAGCGCGATGAGCAACAGTGTCAGGACTCAATGTATTGTCAAGTCAGAGTCCAGTGATGGAGGAGGACTTCAGTCCATTACTGAAGTCAAATGATGACTGTTCCTGTGTGGATGCGCTCCAGTCCACAGGCTCTGTATTCAGAACTAGTTTTAAGTGAAAGTATGCACCAATAGTGTGTTTAGACTATGAAAAGTGAAAGCATTTGATGTGCAGCAAAGCAGTCTCTGTCCCAATGATGTAGATTCCAATTCGATGACTGATATTTCAGTGTTAATGATTATGTTGCATTCCACTGTGGAAGTGTTGAAAGTTGAGCTTGGTTGACAGTCTTTATATCTTATCTACATCAGTGCATCACATTCTTTGAGATCATCATAACTTTGTACCATCTTGTGTGATCCACGTGTTTCTTAAATAGTATTTTTAAACAATTTTTTCCAGCTTTGTACATGGCAAGATATAAAGCCAATAGCCTGAATGGCAGATATACATATATATATGCACGTGTGAGTGTGTGAAGTTGATCGTCACTTGGTAACTCAGGTCTAAGTTTCCAACCAATCAAAATGACAAGTATTGTGCCCCCCATGGTTAACTAACTGTCAACCAAACGTTTGCACTGATTTGCTGTCTGTTATTGGTAGGGGGCGGGGCCAAAGGGCAGAAGAACAATCCAGGGGCAGACAAGCAACTAACGATGTTAGTGGAGTTTAGTCACTTCATTAGGAGACAGAAAAAAATAAGGAATTATTTTCACAAACAATGAGACACGGACTTCTGTTTGACAAACGTGAAAGACAAGTGTGTTTGTGTCTGAACTGTGACGTGAGCCTGGCACCGGTAAAAGATTTGAAAGTGGAGTGGAATTTCAATGAAGTTCCGCAGCAACTTTTCTCCGGTGATTCTCCAGGGGGAATTGACCTCTGAAAAGAGAAGGTAAAAGAGCTGAAAATTGCACTCCAACTTCACTACATCCACTAAGAAGCTACACTTCAACAGAGGCATCATTCATTAAGATTCACATCCATGACCAGCACCCCTTCACTAATGGAGGTGGAGTTCAAGAGGCTATTATCTGCTAATGCTAATTCCCAGCTAGCTCAATTATCTGTGCATGCGCACATACAGCTGGAGTTGGACGTGAACAGGTTCGTCTGGGTTCCACTGTTGTGATGACACTGTGGTTTTTTTCCTACTTTTAAGCTTTTCTGCCCGACTCTTGTGATCATGTGTCATTTTTGAAGTTTTTTGAGAGGTAGTAGCTGGTTTGCTACTCTCAATGGACCCTCTTAACACCAATGTGGGACCGTGAGCCAGTCCGTCTCCAGCTGGGATGAGCTACAGCGGTGAACACCAGAGAGCGACCCGTGTGACTACGGCATCGGTGCAGCGGGTTGCGGGTCCGGCGTCATGTACTGGCATGTGGAGATGACGGTACAACCGGGTTTCCATTCGGTTCGGGTGTCCAGATATTTCCAGATATTTTATTTGTATATAGTTCACTGAATGTGTTCACTTTCACCTAAAGATAGCTGAGCAGCACAAATTCTTTAAAATGCTACCAATATGGCAGTCTATACATATACTGAACTGTTTAATTAGTTCTTTTCGGCGTTTTCCTTATGGAGTCGCCACACGAATCCGATTCGCATATTTTGATATATAGTTTGTGCAATGTTGAACGATTTCAATGGACTACCCCTTTGTTTGGATTTATTTAAGGTACTTTGTAATTAAAGTACTACTTTAAAGAATTGAAAATAAATATTCTAATTATTTTGGCTTAACGGCAGTCCCCTTTGTAACGTATGGTAGAGCAAGTGTATCCTTCCATGTTCGAAGATATTTGAAGATAAAGATATTCTCCTGGATGTCACTTTCAACATGTGGTATTGCTATGTATATTGACCAGAAAATAACAAGATGTAACAATTGTGATGATGATTTCTTTTGACTTTTTCCCTTCTGGGGTTGCCACAGCGAATCCAATTCGTTTATTCGATTTGGCAGGAGTTTTTACGCTAGATGCCCTTCCTGACACAAGCCACTGGACGCTCTTACGGGGACAGGGATCAAACCTGGTATCCCCTATGCAACAGCCCAGTGCCTAACCAACTGAGCTATCCAGCCAGGAAGATGTAGCAATTGTCTTGCTGCCTATTACGTTTCCTAGAGTCACATTGGTCATCATAAGAACAGTCACCCCCCCCGTCCCCCCCGAGAAATTTGTCAGGAGCTGCCACTGGTCCTGTATTTGTTTAAAACTATTAAGTACATCTTACATTACATTACATTTTAAATCCCACCAATAGATGTACACTGTTGCCCATAATGTAGGAATAATTTTTGGACACATTTATCTTTTCATACCTCTTTATACACATCAGTATGGACCTTTGACCTGGTGTAATGACCACATACTCCCAGTCCCAGTTACACATACATTTGACGAGAAGAGATACAAAAAAAATTAGACCTAAATCCAAGGACCTCTTTTTATAGTGTTATAGAAAAATACATACAATATGCAGCCCTGTAACTGTGACATCAGTGTCACAACCTGAAGAAAATGTAACCATCAAATTCACACCTCTGATGATTTTCACGTAAAAATTAACTGTGGACATTTACTGGGATGCATTTGTGTGTCGAGTTAAGGCAGTTTTTGTGTTGTCAGTCGCATGCAGATCCACAAATAATAACGATGAGCTTTATTTCAAACATATGCAGGAATGAAATGCAAAGGTTGAACAGAAGTCAAAGAACAATCACTAATTGAAATGCAACATCTCAGAATGGGCAACAAAGGCAAAAAGTGAAAGCAAACAAACATATCGTACAGTGTGCAACTACCTCATTGGAGTAGGAGAAGCCGAGTTCATATTGTCCGACCCCCATTTTACATGACTAATATAATCCATAAAAAGTCCATAAAAAAGAGTCCATAAAAAAAAGAACAGGTTCAGACATACCATAAAGAACAGTACAAAACAATACAGCTTCTTCAACAATTTTATTAACCTCTCTCCCTCTTTGTTAAAAGTCTTTAAAAGTTGTATACATACATATATATACATATATATATATGGGTCATTGACGTGTGGACACTTTCGGATATCATCTGGGGCGACCGCCCTGAAACTGTGAAAAATAAGTTTTTTTCTGCAAATCTAGATTTTCATGATAAATTTGATAGTGACACATCCTAAAAAGGACATGTCACTATCGATGTATTTATTTTTCACAGTTTTAGGGCGGTTGCCCCAGATGATACCTGAAAGTGTCCATACGTCAATGACCCATATAGACAGGCTCTAGTGACCCCCGTGACCCTGCAAAGGATCAAGAGGGTTTGGAAGTTGAATGAACATTGCCAGTAAATGGGTCTTACTAGTTGTGATTAATTTAATTTTCTCTTTGGAATTAGTAGCATATATATAATAAGTAGCATCGTAGGAGCTATAATGCAGCTCATCGGCAGGTCACGTGGTGTTTTGGGTTTCCATAGCAACGGGGGGAAATTTTGTGTCACGTGGTCTATTTTGAGGAAATGCCACTAAGTATTTAAATATTTAAAGGACGGTTTTACCTGCTGTCAGAGGGAGAGAGGAGAGACGGGGTAGTCGTAGTTTTTGTTGAACGCTTATGTATGCTTATGCGCGCTTAACCTACGCTTATGATTTGACTTTAATTTTGCTTCACTTTTACTGGCTTTGATTTATACCGCACAATTTATTTGTCATTTTAGAACCTGGAAGTGGAGCCTCAGCGTGTGTCTCTGAAGCTGAGGCACGTCGGACAACACCAGAACCCAAACTCTCTTTTCGAGAGCGACAAAGGTGACAATGAGTTGCTACAAGCATTACAAGCATTTTATTCTTTATTCTATATTTATTTGAAGAAGGAGACCTGTAGACATTATACACACACATTGACACAAAATGATGGATTTTTCACTGAAGGGAAAAAAAAAATCACTAAGTAGGAGTCCTTTGTAAATTAAGTATTGTTGTTTATTCAACACAAATGGCTTGGTATGAATACTGTTTAATCGGCTAAGGTTTGGACTAAACACTGGATGGCAGCAGAGGACTATTGAACATGTGAAAACTGGCTGAGCTGAAAACTATAGGAGACCACCAGAGCGACGCAGACACCCAGCACGTCTACAGGTCGTACACATGTCTTAACAGCACAGCTCCTTGAAAAATGGTTCGTACTTTTCCTTTCATGAAACTAGTGGAGTTTCAGATAGTTCTATTGGTTTAGCAGCATGAGACGATAGGGAAAGACATGTTGAATTATTCCATGAGATGGTTGTTTTCCATCAGATAAGCATTCAGTGTGGTGCAGTCTGAATGTGATTTATTGTGTTTTTGTGTGTGTATTCCCAGGTTATATGTGGTGACACTGGGATGACAAAACAAAATGGCAAAATGTAAGAAAGATTTAATTGGTTAAGTTAAAAAAAAAGGCCCAAATATCTCTCTCTGTGTCTCACATGGTTCAGTTATTTTTGGATTTATTTATTTTTTTGTTTGTGGCAGTGTAACTGCCTTCCCCACCCCCACCCCTCCTTTCTTCTGCCTGTTGTCTCTGACCCTGCTGTTGTGTATTGGGGATGTCGTCTTGTATTGTATGAATAGAACTGTAAAGTTGTTCTATTAAAAATAAAATATTGTAAAAAGAAAAAAAAAGTAGTTACCACTGGGCAATGAAAGGAGTCTGCGTTATTTTGTTGAGTTTGTCAAACCAGTTTGGAGACTAAAACATCTGCGCTATTGTGCATTTTTGTGTATACACACACCTTTTATGCTTGTCGCGATCAACCAGCTAATGCTCGGCTGAACCGTGCAGAGGAGACCGTATTGGCTGTCTCATGCAGGTTAAGTTATTGTTCATTATCCAAATGGGTGAGTAGATGACTTTTAAGTGTTGGCAATGAGAATGACAATGGAGTGGGCAATTTGCACCCCCTAACAAAAGTGAGAAGACATTGTTATTCACTAAGTACAACTCTGGCTGAAGAGTAATTACCAACCACATTCACACAAATTAAATCCTGCCAGGCACTTACATCAGCACTAAACCAACAGAATTACAGACCCATATATGCAGAGGCCTTGCTTTGTCAGTCATTGTAAGAGTGTCGAGTTATCCCTTCAACAAATCTGATTACACCAAAGAGGAATTAGGTGTTAAACATAATGGAGGAATTCTGCAGATGAACCACAAAGGAGAGTTCCAGGGGACATGTGGATGGTGTGAGGAAGGAGAGGATAGTGCGGGGTCAGTAAAACCAGATAAGGGCAGTGCCTGAGCTCATGATCTCCACAACTAATGATGTATCATTTGATTGGTGCCGTGTGTTCCATCACTCGGCCAATGAGCTGAGAGTATCTCAGCCTGGAGGACTTATCTCACCTAGCCAGCTGGAGGACAGTGACAGAGATGAAAAGACAAAAAGAGAACAGCGGAGTAAGAGGAGATGGAGACAGAGATGAAGAATGAGGATCCGAGGGGAGAAAAAAATAAGGAAACGAGAGATAGATGGGAGATTAGAGCACAGCTATAAACCCCAAACTTGTCTTTAATGCATCTTTATCAGGGAGAAATTCAAAACTTTGAATTTGATGCCTATAGTAGTCTGTGTGTCTCCATGGTATTGGTACTGCTTATGTTTATGAACCCAGGCTGGGTATGACATCAGTCTGACTGAACTCTCGGCTCTTTTAGGGTGAGGTTCACCTTTATTTGTGAAGTTTAGTGCATCACAGTGTATATAGTCTACGTGGCTTTGTGTTTTTTTCCCCCACCATTTCATCTCCTCCTGTTTGTTTTCAGTCATGTTCAGTGATAAACACCAATGCGCTGCAACCTGACAGTTCAAATATATTAAGCCAAATCATCAGTGCTTTCAGTCCGTCTGTAAATTAAATGAACAACCGAGCAGCAGATGTACAACTACGCAAACGACTGAAGCTGTTTGGTTAAACTACAATGGGTTGCTATTGGAACATCCTCAGTGAATTTGTGAATGCTGATGATTAAAGTAACTTTTTTTGCAGCAATGCGACTTTTTATTCAACTTTACCGCTAGCAGTGATATGAGAGTGAAAATTGGGAAATCCAAATTAAAATGTAAATTAATAAACACAATATGCACTAGTAACAGAAATGGAGGAAACGAGTGGTTCAGTAGTAAAGTCTAATGTTGTGCTATTGAATGAATGAAGTTTATTTTTTTCCCTTTTACATTGCAGCTAAATGTAGTGCATGTTCCACTTGAATATATAATTGTCTACTTTACTATTCAGTGTAAGTTCTCTGCATGTCCTGTGCTCTAAGAATACCTAAAATTAAGTTTAATTAAGTCATAAGCAGGAGTGTCATTAAATGTTTTTATATTGTGTTTTTTTTTCTCCAAATACCTCCATATTGGGTCTTTGTAGTTGATTGTCCCACTTGGGTACAAGACCGAATGTATTTTCGTTCCCCCTGGCTCTTACAGACATTGTAAATGCATAATGAAATACAAGGATTCAAGCCTGCATTGGGGAAAAAAACTGGTGCTGCTTCATGATGAGCCAAATTCAAACTCATATACAGCATTGTTACTTGATCAATTCTCTAATTAGACTTTTGTTCAATCTTGGGATAAATACTGCATAATCTCACCACTCGTAGTTGTATACAAGGTCTTAAATATTCTACCTACACACACACACACACACACACACACACACACACACACACACACACACACACACAATCAACAGTAATACCTTTAACTGGCACTGTAGTTAATAAACGCACTTTCAGAGGATGTGTGTACAGACAAACAGGAGGGGGAGCTGAAATAACACAGCTTGAACAGCCACTAATAATGTAAAATACACAATATAGGAAATCTTACATCAAATTTCTGGATATTTTCCTTATATAGTAATAAGCAACTGAACAGAAGCCAGGAAAAAGGAAGTGTGTGTCCGTGTGTGTGATGCCTTCTGGGAGACAAGTGTAAGATATAGGCTGGCATTGATTAAAAGCTTTCCCTGTGAAAAAGAGGGTTAATTTTTGAGGTGGTCATATGGGATTGCTGCTGGCCATCCCGCAGGACTAACTGCCAATTAACCCACTTTTTTTTTTTTTTTTTTACAGTCTCTTCTCAGTCTTCTCTCTTTTTTTTGTTTGTTTGATTGTGTATATTTTGTTTGGTTGTCTGCGGCGTGTCTTGGAATTATACATTTTAAATTTAAGTTTGCTCTTTGCTTTTGGCTAAAGGCAAAGTTCAGTGTGTTTAAAAATCCACGACTTCAAAATAAATAAATCTAAAAAAAAATAAAACACTGGCACAAGTTCCCTGTTGAAGTCGATGTGAGTTCATTTTCAGATTTGAGAAAGTTTGGGAGGACTTCACACTGTTACAGGTGTTGCATCATGAATCATTTTTCCTGGAGATGCATGTTGTCTCCTCATATGTACTACAGTGGTGTCTAAAATAGTCCCATATGGAGCCTCTGAGGATGCATGTGACTAAAGTGATGAGTCAGAGTCACAAACTCCACAGAAGATACAAAAACAACACTGACTGACATTAGAAGGCGCTCAGATCCCTTGTTATTTTTAAGTTTGGATGCTATAATGATGGAGCTGCTCAAGTAAAACTTTGAGATTGTGCAGCACATTTCATTACTTCCTTGATATTTCTTACACAATTTTATCCCCTGATTATATCCCCTTGTCTTTATTTGATTTAAAGGCTACACATTCACATACTGTGTTTAGACTTCACTTTGATATACACTCCAGGCCAAAGGTTTGGACACACCTTCTCATTCAATGCATTTTCTTTATTTTTATGACTATTTGCATTGTAGATTCTCACTGAAGGCATCAAAACTATGAATGAACACATGTGGAGTTGTGTAATGAACAAAAAAGGTGAAATAACTGAAAACATGTTTTATATTCTAGTTTCTTCCAAATAGCACCCTTTGCTCTGATCACTTTTTGTGCATTCTCTGGATGAGCTTCAAGGGGTAGTCACCTGAAATGGTCTTCACTAATTATCAGGGCTAATTAGTGGAATTTCGTGCTTTATCAATGGGGTTGGGACCATCAGTTGTGTTGTACACAAGTCAGGTTAATACACAGCCCTATAGGACAACTGTTCAAATTCATATTATTATTATAGATTTATTATTTCGATGCCTTCATTGAGAACCTACATTGTAAATAGTTATGAAAATAAAGAAAACGCATTGAATGAGAAGGTGTGTCCAAACTTTTGGCCTGTACTGTATAAAAGGTGCATTCTGTCCTCTTCTATGGCAGCAGGTTTCCTCTGTCAGCACCTAATGACGGTTGATGGCGAACTCGTAAAGGAAAAGTACTATTTATGGTTTACAGTAATTTTCAGACCAATCCTGTGTGGGCTGAGTGAGTCACAGTGCTTCTCAAAGCAAAGCATTGGTGACCAAGAAACTGTGACGTGTCCTTGTGCCAGTCTCTATCACACAGCTTATGGTGGCTTTTAACAGGCAGAAATAGACAGAGCAAGCTGACTAACTGCAGTTGAAATATAACGCCACTCTCGGGTTTAGAGGACATATTTTCAGATGTGTTTTATATATGTACCGTATTTTTCAGAGTATAAGCTGCAATTTTTTTAATATTTTGGCCGGGGGTGCGACTTAAACTTTGGAGCCACTTACATGTAAATGGAATTTGCTGTGGCGACCCCGGAAGGGAAAAAGCAGAAAGAAAAATCATCATTGTCATTTCACGTTGTTTTCACTGACAACTGCAAGAGGACGCTCTAGGTAAAAATAGCATTGAAAGGAAACACCGAGGATGAAGATTGAGTTACTGATTTGGAGTGACACTGATGGTTAGGTAAATTTGTTAGCATATTCTTTATGCTATAGTTATCTGAATAACTGTAAAATTATTATTGTTCTAATTTCAAGTTATTAATGTTCTAATGAGTGCCTTACTGTTAACTGGAGTTATTGTAAGGTTGAGAATTACAAGGTGCAACTGAACGCACCACAGACATGTGTTCGACAAGCTACGTCTGTGTGTGGGTATGTTTAGCTGGGAGAGAACAGAGGACGTGTGTTTAACTAATTGGTTACGGCCGACAGTAACCGTGTGAGTTATTTTATAAAAACCGTCAAAGGCAAAGCTCTCTGTGCCTCATTGGGAGATGCTACAATATGTTACGTTAACAAACCAGGCTCAGTTCGTTGTTTATGCGTCATGTACCGTTAGCTGAACTTATTACGTTAGCATACCGTACACCTGTCCAGCCTGTTGTTCTCTATTCTATTTTTATTTTAAATTGCTTTTCAAGATGAAATGTCTGTTCTTAGTGTTGGATTTTATCAAATAAATTTCCCCCCAAAGATGTGACTTATACTCGAGTGCGACTTATGTTTTTTTCTTCTTTATTATGCATTTTTTGGCTGGTGTGACATATACTACGGAGTGATTTATAGTTTGGAAAATATGTTATATATATATATATACATATCTATATACAGTATATATAGGCATTATTTATTAATGCCTGCGATTCAAAGATGGCAACGTCATAGTGGCAGCGACTCCTTAACTTTTTTCCTACTTTTAAGTTTTTCTGTTCGACTCTTGTGGTCGTGTTACTTGGAGTCCTGTACGACATGGACATGTGTCATTTTTGAAGTTTTTGTGAGGTAGTAGCTGGTTTGCTACTTTTCATGGACACCGGACCTCAAGCCAATGTGGGTTCATGAGCCAGTTGGTGTCTACAACTGAGATGAGCAACAGCGGGGTACACCGGAGAGGGACCCGCATATCTACGGCATCAGGCAGCCGGTGGCAGTGCTGGCGTCGGGTTCCGGGATGTAGATGAGTGAGTCGGTACAACCAGTGTACAACCGGGATTTCTGTTGGTTTCGGGTGTGCAACGTCTGAGCTATTCAACCGTTCTACCAACTGTTCTTCCATTGTGATGGAGACTAATGGCTATGGAATCTGCGGTGGGTGTGCTAAGCTGTGCTAGCCGTGCGAAGAACAAGGAGTGGGGGGGGACTGGAGATGCATGTCATTGAGTGAGTTACAGATGTGATCTGTGTTTGCAGGTATAAACAGTTATGTTTGAACTGTTAGCGGTTAGCAGCTGAAAGCACTATGCTAACGGTAGCTGCTTGGACTTTTTCCAGTGTTGCCAACTTGGCAACTTTCTCGCAAAATCTGGCAACTTTCCAAAGCCTCTTGGTGACTTTTTTTTGTCAAAGCGACTAGCAACAAACCTAGTGACTTTTTCTAGTGCTCTGGAGACTCTGGAGACCTAACAGGACGTCTCGTTCTGCAGTTGCTGTCTTCAACGAGCAGCGGCTGCTGTCGTGAGTCCCTCCCCCGCCCCAAAGCACTCATAAGTGGTCAGTCTCACGCACCACTCCCTGCTGCAGTCAGAGCACAGAGGAAGAGACCCACACCACTCCGCGTCCAGACTTCAAATGAATTGCACGTGCACAAATCCGCCGCTGCTCCCACCCTGGGTCACAGCTCAAGTAATTAATTTGCATTAATAAATAGTTAATCGTGTTTGCGAATGTACGGCAATCTAAGAGAAGACTATTCAAAGGCAAAATAAAAAAACAAAAAACCAAGAATCAACAGAAGAAAGTTCATTTGTAGTTCTAAAGATATTTAGGGTGATTTTTTTACTCACTTTTTGCTTCTCCCACGCCGTTATTCCTCTCTCCTACAGTGTCATTACAATTACATGCAAATTTCCCATTATGTAAATTAGGTGATGACATCATCTAGCAACTTCTAGCGACTTTTAGGACAGCCAATAACTACTTTCCTTACTGGGGAGTTGGCAACACTGACTTTTTCACTGTCTCTGCTCGGATGACGTATTCACAGCTCTTGGTTATCATTATCATCTCTGGGACTTCAATCCTGTCTATGTGGTCCATGTTGTGCAAGAATTAAATTTGTTGTGTATCTGTTCTTTTATGCTGCTGTGTGTGTAATTTCCCCTCGCGGGACGAATAGAGGTATATTCTATTCAATTCAATATATGTGTGTGTACACTGTATGTACAACGTGCAATTTGCATCATGCACCTCTGATGCAAATTGCAGACGAATGGAGGGCAGAAGATACTTGACCCTATGTAGCATCTGCGGATACACGCAGCTGTTTGTCAAAGGAAAGAAAATCCTATCCAAAGCACGCATTAAAACTGAGCTGAATCACTCCGGGGCAGCGTGAAGTCTATTTGGTTTGGCCATGATGAACTGTAATGGCTTCGTCAGCTCCATCGGCCTCCGTTTCTGAACCTTTGAAATGAATGATCAATACAGAGGTCAGCCCGCCACTGGATGGGAAGTGACGGCAGGCAAGATGTCGGCACAAAACGTCCAAACCCCATCTTTTATCAGGATCAAAAAGGAAGATTCGCAGCACGTCAACAGACTACACGCATGTGTGTCTTTTGCATCTAAAAACACTCGTACTCACAGCTTCTGTCTGGTTGTGATCTTCCATTCATGATGAGAAGAATTCTGGATCACTAGGGTGACAGGCAGGTTCTTGTTACCTTGACAATGAGGAGGCGAAGAGAGGAAGTGTGTGTTTCTGCATGTGTGTTTCGTGCCTGGGAACAAAACCAATCCAAAAATACACACACAGACAGTATTCAACATTTTCTGTTCTCTTGGCATTCGTCTTTCCGTTGGGGAAGTACAAACACTTATGTGACAAACTGAGCCTAACACTAATATCTGAAGTTGATTAAGTGGCTAAAACTGATCCACGATAATAAACCAGAATTTGACAATGGATGAGTTGTGATAGGAAGCAGAAATGTAGAGCCCGTTGCTACGTGCATTATTTACAAGCAAGTCAACACAAAAACTTTAGTTTTTTGTTGTAGTGTCACACGAGGTGGATGTGAGGTGACATCTGTTCAGGAATCCCTCCTTATACAACTGAAAGGCTTCAGTGCTCTTCTTCTGAAATAGATAGATTAATAAATATCCCTCTTACTGCTTGAGGATAAAAAAAACTGCTCACGCAACACTGGGTTTGTGTGTGTATATGTGCGTGCTCGCGCTTTGCATCATCCCCACAATATGCTGTACGTTATCTCCACACAGCCACCTGTTTCTATGGAGGGAGTCAACAAACATCATATGAATTCCAATAAGGCTCACCCTCCGAGTACACACACTTCATCATCATGAAGCTAGCACTGTTCACTGTAATCTAAATCCCACATTTGAAGGCTGTTGGTGTGTGTGTGTAAAAGAGACAGGAGGACGGTGGCAGGAAGGGAGATTAAAAGTGACAGTTTGCAGTGGTCTTAGGGGCAATGTGCAGAGCAGGGTTAAGATAATGGGTCTGCGGTATTGGCGAGGGATTGAGCACAGGGTTAATTAGCCAGAGCCGTGCACATCGTGAACATGACAAGTACACCAGAGATTTGCAGGTACGTGTAGAAAACCGACGAGAGGCTTTTTTGATTGTGACTACTTGTCATGGTTTTGTGTCAGCAAAACTCATCTCTTTTGGGTTTGCGAAAATTGTCAAATCTGTTTTCATGTGGAGTTGTACCAAACTTTTCCATGACACCCCCCCCTTCATTTTTTTTTTTTACCAAGCACGATAAAACAAGGCAGGAAACTCAAAAGAGATTCCGATTCACCTCATGTGCCACTCCTATTTTCAGTGAGGAAATGGGACTTTTTAAACTGGAAACGTGTTGAGAATTAAAGCTGCTAATCCAAAGGATTAATACAATTGAGTTTGCTGGATTTTGGTAATGCCCTGTTTCCTAAGCTTTGCCCATTAGGCACCTGCTGTTGTCACACTCTGATGGCTTCACAGGAAATTGCCTGATTTTTAGGAGGGCAAGGGTATGCCAGGGCATTTCAACTGAAATGCAGAAAAACACCCGAAACACGGTCACATTTACACACACACATGCTACCCAAAGACAGGAAGTGTGGTTTATCTGCCTTGTCCTTTTGGCTTCATGAGCCCAATTACCAGGTTCAGTCTGCTTTTTTTGTCTGTGTATTTGTGCGTCTAAATTTGTCAGTGCGTGTCTGCAGGCAGGTGCGTCAGCAGACACTGACAGTCAGATTTCATGCACCACAGGATGTGCCGTAAACAGATATACTCTGTCTTAGAGTAGAGGAGCTGATTGGCCCACGGCTTTTCGAAGCTTTCACAAACATTAGAATTGGGAAAAGCCAATTGTGAGTGACCCACATCGCCATCTATTACCATGCTCACCTCGTCTTAGCAACTTGGAAACAAAGTCGGAGAGGTTGTAGGACTTTTCAGTTCACAGCCCGCTAGCCTCGACAGAAAGAAATGGTCTCACTCGGATCAATATTACCAACATTTAAACAGTGTCTGGATGAAAAACAAAGCTTTGCAAACTTTATTGCAAAAAAAACCCCCAAACATTTTCACTCCATTTCTTCCACTGACCACTATCCACTGTCATTAAAGCATAGGAGTAAATCCCTAAAATGATCATTACTAAAATAAACATTGCGAAAAGTGTGAGTCCAGTTACACCTGTATAATGTTTTTATCAGTGAATTCTCTACAAATCTTAACAAACACTGTGCTTGTGTTCCTGTTTTCCATGTATTAAAATGCACCCTTGTCTAAAAGCTTGTGCTATATATTTGTTCCTTTTTAGTGAATATGCTTCAGACAGCATAAGTGGTAGGGCTGCCACATTATCCAGACAGGAAGATGAAAAGAAAAGGTGGGAGTATTAAAGGGGGCGTCATTTCAGTGGGGACAGTGAAAGAGAATATGAAGGTAGTTGGTGTGAGAGTAGAGGACACAGAAGACGGGGTTAGATGGAGGCAAGCGATTCGCTGTGGCGACCTCTGAAGGGAAAAGCCAAAAGGAAAAAAAGATTTCAGTGTACACAGTAGAACACAGACACGTTCTAAGTGTAGACACATGACTGACAATCTAAACTGTAGTACTATTAACCTCTGTGCTGTGCAACGCTGACATTGTGGGACGTAATACTGGCTGTTGCAGTTTGGTTCCTCTTCACTAGGTGGCGCAGAGTGTGTTGAAGTGTTTTGATAAACACTGACTGGCCTCTGCAGCTGAGAGGGTTCGCTGGACGCCTTATGTGTGAGAGGGAGAGTTACAGTCCAGCCCACAGTCCACACGTAGAGAGAAGCAAGTGGAGTTAAGTGAAGTGTGAGACCAATGTGCATAACGGGCTGAATGCATTTGACTGACCATGGTCCTTTTATATCAACCTGATGGAAAGTCAGCGACTTTATTAACATGAGGCATGAATCAAAGAACGAAAACCTATTCACCCATTTGCCGTTATTCTGAAGAAACTATAAATCACACAGCAGGCATGGGAGCGCCAGTCAGAGCAATGTATCACCCAACCACACATACAAATGTATCATTGCAGTGCCAAGGCCAAGGCCCCCCCCCCTCCAAAAAAAAAAAGCAGCTGATGGAATACTTCATCCCTGCTAAGGTAAACAAGTCTGTCCAAAAGGTAGGGAGCGGGGTCCTGCCATGTTTCGCAGGCTTCCTTCCTTCCTCCTGCACTTTCACTTTGCTCATTTCCTCATGCTTCAGCCTGTACACTGTGTATATGTAGGCCAGCTCAAGTCGTTATCTCTCCTCTTGTTTCCTACTTGATCTCCTACCATGTTGTTCTGCCACCAGAAATTACCAGTCACTTCATTATATCCATAGTGATGCCTCTACTGACCCCGTTCTCTTTCCTCCAGCTCTCCTCCTCCCCCTCCTCTTCCCCACTTACCCAATACCATCTTCATGTACAGCACCCTCAGGGAGGAAAAGTCATAATTAGTATGCTGATACATGAGCCAGTGGTGTTGCCATAACCAGTTAAACAGCTATTTCCACCTCTTGCTATAGAGCAAAGTAGTTCCTCAGAAGGAACCTCTGATGTGCTTGTGTGTATGTGTGTGTGCATTTGTGCGCACGCGTGTGCCTGAATGTGTCTTATAATGAGAGTGAAGTAACACAGTGGTACATACTGTTCTTGTCACAGTAAAAGGTATAACATAGATGACAAATGTTCTCACTATGTGGTCTAACACTGACTCACTCCCCCTATCTGTCTGTCTGTCTCTCTGTCTCTTAAGATGTGTGTGTGTGGGGGGGGTGTTACATAAGAATCCACACAGATTTCTGGGATATGTACTGTTTTCGTTTCTGCAAGCAAGGAGCGAGGGAGTGTTACCATGACGATGGCATTAGAAACCAACCTTACATCAAACCGTGTGTGTGTTTGTTTCATCCTGCGCTGTTTTTCTGAGTAAGTGTGTATGTGTTTTTGCATTTGTGGCTTTTTTTTTTCTATTAGCGCCAAACCTGGGGAAATATGGGCCTCTTGGTGCACTCAAGAAGGAGATAACGAGGAAGAGGAAGAGCATGGCAATGCAGATTTGTTGATGGAAAAGATGCGGGATGGAAAGGAGAGGATGGAGGGGTAAATGAGGATGCAGGGGAAGTTAATTTGAGGGAGGGAGATGCTGATTGTGGCCCCAGATGTTTCCAAATGATCCAGTGAATCCCCCCTCCCTCCCTCCCTCCCTCACTCACACACACACACACAC
>JAPTHA010000002.1:18341791-18371625 GCA_029814585.1 Gymnapogon annona
TATTTTGCTGTGGTTAGTTGTGTGTGTCTGTGTGTATTCTGTTAATAAATGTTCTATGTTTCCCTCCAACCTCATGCGTTTGAGCTTCTCCCTTTCCCCAACCCTGACACATACAAGCCCTGGAAATATATTGCTGCATGCATGAATCAATACCTTGCTTACAATAGATTTCACAATTTTGTGCATGATTAATAAGAGAGGTGTAAGTTCAGCTATTTTCTAAGGCCCCTCTTACAGTGCTCCTAATGAAGTTTCCAACCAATATTTATTTGTATGTAACATATCAACCAGTGATACTTATGAAAGTAAAATTAAACAATGTATTTAGAATTGGTGTGTATCGCAGTGTATCAAATCTTCCAACGGGTGTTTTAATTCAGTTTTGAAGTTCTACCACACTGGACATGGTCATATATAAGTATCCAGAAATCTGAATGTTACTGTTCTCTACGGAAAGCACATGCATCCCCATGAATGAATGAGGGAAGTTTGAAACCATGCTCCTTACTTTAAAAGAGAGACTTTAACATAGCAGCAAAACAGGGATATTTAGACATCCTTAGTATGTTAATAGTGAATGTTTGCTCAACAGGGCTGAGTCACCTATGATATATTACTTAAAGACAGAAGGAATAGATGACTGAAACCAAGAGACCCTCTGATTAACTGCTCACTAACTAAATAATGAAGTTACTGTGGTGAATGTCTAATTGAATAAGCGGTAGAATTTGACTGCAGTGAATTCAGTTTTTGTCACAGGACCAAATATATAATAAATAATCCAAAATAAGAGATAGTGGCATATGTTTTAGCACCCTAATCCTGGATGTATCCAGCAAGCATTACACTGGAGAAAAGCAGTGATAAAGGTCGTGCTCATCTTTTCTTGTAAGGCTAATGCTGCCATTTCCCATGACATCTTCCATTTCCGGAATGTAATTTTCCTCTTGATGGCAGATCTATGGGCACCCCAGAGGATGAGTGAGCACATGAGGCGGTGCATTTCGAGATGCAGTGTATTAGTGGCTGCACATGCTTATCTCAAATGGTTTGGTTCAGGCATGACCTTTCCGCTTTACTTCCCCTACCATTCTGTTCACTTAAGACATATTGCTCCCTGGTGGAAGCCACAAAGGGAGCACGGTTATTAAACAAATAACTACAATAAAGCTTCTTACATCTGTCCAGGCACGTAGTCTGCTCATTCAAAACCCAAGTAACACATTGAGTACCCTTCCTTTGAATGGGTTCATCCCTGGCCCATACTGTCCTCAGAGTTTCATGAAAAACAGCGTATGAGAGTCATGTTGGCACTGTTAATGAGAACCAAAAGTAATCAAGATATGGAGGATATGGTAAGATCTCACATGGCACAAAGTGCTAAAATAATCCTGTTGAATAGTGACATGCAGAAAATGGAGGGACTACTTCCAAAGGACATTGCCATGCTCTTGAGAACAGTGAGGCGCCGACCTTCGCACAGCGGGTTGGACACTGACACAATCCCACCAACATGTGTATTCTGACAAGCTGATGGTATGAAACCTGATCAGAACTCGATGAGAATTGCTTTTATTTGTGATAAAGTGCTCATTAAATCTATGTGTTTGCTGGGTTTGATTTTTTTTTTTTTACAGAGTAGAAAATATATTACTATGAGATGTGATTTTTTTTTTCTGTTATTCAACAAACTACACCTAGTATCTGAGTTATGATGTAGGCGAGTTACGACCACCTGTTCTTATGACTACGTCCAGCAGATGCTATTTGGTATGATTTTACAGGCAGTGCAGTGCGTAAGATAGTTGTGTCAGCTCGGCATCATGTATGACAGTTATGGCAGCGCAGCATCCCAGCATCTCACACTCACAGCAGCATAACACCACTACACTCAGTGACTAGATTCAAACTTTATTTGTCCCATGACAGGGAAATTTGTGAGTCACCGCAGCCAAATACAAAGAACCAAAAAAGAGAACAGACAGATGTACATCAGTTGAATACTTATACGACATACACAAAAACACTGCGATGCGTGTTTTGAAGCTTGCTTCATTTATGGGAGGAACCAAAAGTGATGACGTATGAAACCTAGTTTCCCTGTTGTACCACGTGACTGCTTCTGGAAACGCTTCGGATTTGGTGTGAGTTTTGACAGCGATATAAACCCGGTCTCAGCCACTGTTCCAGATGTGGTTTTGTGAAGGGAGTTGCAGTCAGTTGACAGTTTGTATGTACTTTGGATAGCTTGGAGAGTCAGTTTGGATAGAGTTAGACATAGATAGTTTGTTGGATAAGGAGAGATTAGATTTAGATTAGATTTGTATAGAGTGAGGAGAAGGACAGGTGAGGTGAGGAGCTGGAAAAGTTGTATAAAAAAAGAAATAGTTTAAAACGTAAAACTGTGGAAGCACCTTTATTTCATAATAAAAATGAATAAAACCTGCCTTGTCTTGTATATTCATTGTCCAGGTTTCATGAGCATATTCAGTGCTCTCTTCTTATAGTTCCACAAGCACTTTGACTGTCTGATAGCTTTAGCTCATGTAATTTTCCTCAAGACATTACACAACCTGCCAAATCACAAGACATACAGTACCATATTGAAAGAAAACCAGTCCTTGTAAAACTTGATGAGCTATGTATGATTAAGTATTTGGTTATACTTTTTGTGGAATTCGTAGTCATCACCAAAAGCCATAACACACACAAATCCAATGCATTCTAATAGTGCAGATAGAGCACTGTGTGATTCCGCACCTGGCCAGCAGTTGAGTTCAGGTGTAAATGAAGTTTCGAGAAATGAACCGCTTAATGAAGCAATTGTCCCAAGTGATTCAATGCTTCATGAGGCTTCATCTTGCCATCACTACATCCAAGTGTTGGTCTCCAGCCATGTTCTCTTCAACTTCTAGCTTCTACTGCTCTGTGTGGTCCCCTCTCTCACAATGTTCTCTGTGACTGGCTTTTATAGGTGCCTCTTGAAAACTCCCCCAGCCCTTCATATTAAGAATCTGCACCTGTCTGAGTCCTGGTAGTTTGTGGGTAATACAGTCTGTAGTCTGACTGCCATCTTGTTGCTTGCCCCTGGTTGTTTGGTGGTGGCCATTTGATTTACCTTCTCTCGATGACCTGCCCCAGAATATTATCAACATAAGATATTGGCCAAAAATGAATGCAACTCTCGACAGAAATACATTTATTTATCGTGACATTTTTGTGATGTTGCACAAGTGTCAAGTTAAAGGCTGTCCAATAAAATGTTATCTAGTGTTTTGTTTTTTGGCTGGTGCAGTGTATTTGCTGGTAAATGTGACCTTGTTTGTACAATTGGCCACACACACTTATTTTATGGTAAGTCTTGCCTTTTGGTTTTCGTATTGCTTGCAGAGCCACTCTCTTCCTCGGTTTTGCACTTTCATCCAGCAGCTACAGAGAAGAAAAAGGTTCGAGAGAACAAATAGTTTTTTGTAGAGAGTGGCTGTTGATGAAAGTAATCTAGCATCTACAGCAAGGTAAGTGGCCTTCACATATTTCAGAAATGGGGTAAAGCACGTCTGTTGTGATGGAAACAAGCTGGATTATCTACATTTTCATCTATGCATCAAAGTGCTTTGGGCCATTCTTTCATCCAAACACACGATATGCACAAACATATAAATACAGCAGCTATGTGGGGGTACGCTATAACTTTCTGCATCTTTCTATTAAGAGCATTCAAATCGCCCATCTGCTCACGTATATTCTTCCTCCCTCACTTCCCGGACCTCTTCAGCCAAGCCCCTTTCCTCTTGGCCCATTACATTCCATCATCTCAGCTATCCCTTCTGTCATAAGTGGCCATCGGCTTTTAACAAGACGCGGGAGGCCAGTGAACCAAGCATGGTTAAATGCTCTCTGCCCCTCCGTTTCCCTCACTTGAGCGTAGTGGTGATAGAGTCTCATGTCTGGAAGCTTTATTTCCCCTGTGGGCACTCTAGCATATTGTGGGTCATTTGTAGCGCTTAGATGGCTGAGCTAGTGAACAGATCTCAGCCTAAGCCCTCCACAGAGTGCCTCAGTCTCTGCCTCGATCTATAAGCGTACAGCCAACACACTGAGGTAGGAATCATACTGGATGATCAGTTTTCCACCACAGTGAAAAAGGCAATAGACCGCAGCTGGTTCTAGTGAATGCTAGTCGCCGCTTTTGCATTGTGTCATCCGGACAATTGCATTTTGCTTACTACCATTTTCCGTTATCACTGTATGCAGTCTTGCATAAGGTTTCATTCAAATAAAGCTGCACACTTGAATGAATGTTACTTGATTTTTTAATTTAACAAGGTTCCTCTCATTGATACACAGAAGGGGGGGGGGGTCTGTTTTTCTTATTACAGTTTCAGAATAGCATTTACATACAAACATAAAAAAAACTATGCACAATCAATGGAAACATTTACAGACCAACAGTCTTGATACCAGATTTTAGCACTTTCTTTAAAATCAGTCAAAGGAATCAATGTTTGTAGATGTGTGACAATTAGAATGTCAGCCTGCTGATTTTATCACTGCAACCCGCTCCAGTTTATAGGTGTTTGGTAATATTTTGTACATGGTGACACTGAGCAGAGTAATTTGCTGCGTAAAAACTTGCAAAATGAAAGTCTTTATTGCTCTGATGGATTTTTTTGTGGTTGTTTTTTTGACTAATTAAATTCACATTTTTAGATAAATGTAAAAGTTAAAGTGCTCAAACAGCAATATTGTGTTACCTAACCACAATGTGACTTCTTCAACGACAACGTGTGCAGCTGTAACACCAAATATGAAATGGATGGAAGGTGTGTGTCCTACAGTTAATGTCGTCGGTGTCAATATTTACAAATCAAAGCAATGTGTAATATGATTGTTTCGTTGACAGAAACATGGCCTTCACCAACTGCGTTGACAGTAGCTTCCAAATGGCTGTTCAAACAGATAAAGGGGAGATGACACCAATTACGAGCAAAATGGGAGATTAATCTGCAGTATGAAAAACAATGGACTGATAACACATTAAAAATCGGAGAAAAGGTTAATGGAGCTTAATCTTCAGTGCAGAAGTTGCGATATTAGGTGATAGCTGCTGTCATTTTGACAAAATGCTGACGCGAAACTGAGACAAAAGCCCATCTGTTGACGTGAGCAGAGAGAGCGAGGGAGAGATAAACAAAACAAGGCGGCAGAGGGAAAAAAACACACATTTGTATTCTTTTCCCAACTTACACAGAAATAAACCTGAGTTGTGACAAGTTTATCTGTTGTATAATTGGCAGCATTGCACCAAAGCACTCCTGGAATAACTTTGCCTCTTTATTGCTACCGAAGAAAGACAGACTAAATCACAAAGGATGAACATGTGACATGTGCCTTTCGTGTAGCAGAGAAAAAAGCTTAGTGATAAATTTATTATCACCAGAGTTTAGTGTGGGCTACAAAAGGTCTCAGTGACACTGGTGTTATTCTAAGGGGAAAAGAAGTAAGCGAAAGAAGACACTCCTCACAGAATATGTTAGGTAGCATCAGCCTCATTAAATGCACAGAGCCCAACTCTGTTCATTACTGTAACACTCAGCACTCTCTTCCTCTTCTTGAATTGACTGTATCGACCCATTTTTAGGCATAACACAATTTTTTTGCGTCTTCATGACTTTACATGTGCATGGGGTACGCATTAGTAGGCTGAGATATGGACATGTGTACGCCTGCGTTTACTGTAAAACAAAGACAAGAGCCCCCCCCCCCCTTTTTTTAACTGCGGTCCTGGCAGAGTTGCAGAGAATGCTGTGGTTTGTGTTCAAGCGGCACCTGCTCTGTGAGGCTGTTAGCTTCAGTCTGTCCTCTGTGATTTCAGCCGGGCTCATTATACGGCCCAGAGCTGCCTCCACACTGATTCAGCCAAAAACCCTAATGGAGGATAATGAGCCACACAGTTTTCCCGCTGCCTACCAGACATTGAACAGGGGCTGGGCAACCACAAAAACCACAGCGCCGCAATCGCTGAAAGTACACCAAACAAAAATAAAAAACACCACTGGCAAATAAAAAACACATCTGATTTGTATTTTCATATCAATAAATTGCTCATATTTGGTATCTCTGCCTCTGACTTGTACCACCTTGTTCTCAGAGATTACCTTTTTGAAAGTGTAGTTCCAGGTCCCCCACACACACACACACACAGCTCTATCAGAGGTTTCAGAGCAATTTCTATCGACAACTACCAGTCATCCTTGGCTGTTACATCTACAAAGGTACATGCATCGTCAGGCTGCATCGCTCACACAGACCAGATTGGAACCCGCAATACCAAAGCAAGGCTTGTTACCTTCTATCCAAGTCTCAGTTCAGATCTAGAATCAGGGAAAGGTTTTTGGTCCTGCAGTTTTCATTTGGATTAAGGAATCTGATCTGAAACCCTGACTTTGGCTTTGATTAAAGCAAGAGAGTTTCATGGAGGGAGACAACGATTCAGATGGATGCAGAGCAAATGGGGAAAAAGATCTGAAAATCAACCATGAAATGTAAAACAGTGATGAGATGTAATGTAGTATGTGTGTGCTTCAGAAACCTTATCCACAGGCCATATAAGAAACATCTCCATTAAAAAATGGCATATTTTCTTGAGGCAACTGTTGTGTGTTTGTTTATAGGAGCTCCAAAAAACGAATCTGGATGCATCATGGTCTCAGTTGAACGCAGTTTCTTGGGGTCACAGGTTCAGCATATACTATAAACCAGTTGGGGGTCAAAAAGTCCAACGTGAGTCGCACTGACCCCCAACTCATATCTGTTTCCTATATGCAGTCATTTCAAGTGCGTGTCTGTTGTTTATTTGCTGTGTAACTAGTTAAGAATTCATCGTTTCTATGGCCTAAAATCATCTATACGGACAAGATCTGAGTTGAAACAAATTTAACTTAAAACCCACACTGAGCTATGATAAAATAATCCTTCAGAACCAATAAGTTAGTTGAGAAGTTGTTGGAAGAATTCTGTACATAGGTTATCTAATTCATGCTTGCGTCGTAGACAGGCTGTCTGTGAAATAATCTTTTTAGATTAACAATGTTTAGAGAATCTCCTGCAGTGGTCTGAAATGGCTGATTTGAGGTTTTCTTGATGTGCTTGTTGTTTTGCTGCCCTTGTTTGTCTGTGTGAGGTTTCCTTTTCACATTCAATCTGGTGTTCTTTTTTGCGTGTTCCAAATGATCTCCCTGTCTCTCCCACGTATGTTTTATTGCATGATAAACATAGTATTTCGTATATGATGTTGTGCTTTTGTTCTTGCTGTATCTTGTCTTTGGGTCTCACCAGTAATTGTCTGAGTTTATTGTGCGGTTTAACTGGTGTGTTGATGTTGTGTCTCTTCATTGCCCGCTGTGTCTGTTCTGTGCTGTCTGGCCAATCCTCCTGAAACAGCCTATAAGACAGCTCACGACATCATGTGACACTTCTGATGAAGGCTACAGGAAGTAGCTGAAACTAGTAAAGCTGGTAAACAAACACTGCACCTGTCTGGTAAAAAGAACCTAATTTTACAGACTTGGACTCATGTTGACTTGGTCAATTGATTATTTTACAACACACAATGAGGCAGAAGAAGACGAGGACACACAGTCCCAGCCTGATCACTCCGAAACATCTCTCCAGACCAATTCTCTGTGTGTATGGCAACAGTCAGCTACAGATGCGTGGTGAGGTCACCGCGGCACCCTGCATGAGTGTCTGGGCAATCGGCGACCGATTTTTAAATGTTCACATTGACATTAACTGCATTAAATATATTGATCACACGTTCGAGTCAAATGGTCTCCCGAGCAGGAGCAGCATCATGGGTCCAGCGTCTAGTTCTGATGGTGCGGTTTGGTGTTACCCTGGCTATGGGATGGCGTGTGTTAATTGTTAATGTTTGTATCTCTGAGGTTCAAGTTACTCTGATGAACGAAATTTTTCACATTATTAACAGTTTCCATCATCACTTCTAAGTGTCGCTAATGGATCAATAGCACTAGAAACGTGCATACGCCATTTGAATGAACCTATCAGTGTATGTCGGACAAAGAGAACCCACCAGACTCCACAAAGAGAGTTTCCTAGTGTTGGAATCACTGTTAACTGTCCACCATCATTCCCTGAATTGGCCAACAAAAACAAATAATGATCGCAGACTAGACGGTCAAATGATGAACAGTCAAGCAAAATATCTCCAGGATGTTTTTCTTGTTGCATTACATGCTTTACAGTGTGAACACACCCTGACAATGAGTTCTTTGGGACCAGAACAATGAGAGATTGAAGCAGTGTAGACAGCAGTGTAAAGGGTCTTGCTCAAGGACCCACACTGGATGCTCATCCCGGGAATTGAACCCAGGTCTCCTATGCACCAGCTCCCCTGCCTTACCAACTGAGCTATCCAGCTGCCTGTGCGAACACACCCTGTATCCTCATGTTCTCATTTTGGCTTTTTTTTTTTTTTTTTGCTCATACTATTATTTCTGCAGGAACACTTACTAAGTTTCTGTTTCTGCACTACAAAGAAAGCAGTCAGCTTCTCTATCAGTCATGTCATTCTCTATGCATGTGTGTCAGTTTGGTGTGAATAGGAGATAATTAGAAGCCGGATCCTTTTATGTCAGGGATCACTATAGAGACCCTCCAAGTGGCGGCGTATGCTCGGCACTCTCAGACACCGTCTTTCTTAGCCACTTTCTTACCATTGCCATAGGCTGAGTTAGTATATACGAGTTTGTGCAAGTGTTGTGCTGTGAAGAGGTTATTTGTGGCAGACTACTGTGGGGCCTTTGTTTCCCTCATCTCTTTGCTTCTGACAGAGGGAGGAAAGAACTCCAGCTCACTATACTTTGATCACACACTGGAACAGCTTCATACAGATAGCAGGAGGGGAAGAGGAGAGTGAGGTGGAGTGACAGAAAAGTAAAAGGGAGCCGGAGAGCAGAGGTGGAACACAGAGACTGATTGGTGACAGAGCAGTGAAAAAAAAAAAAGAGGAGAAAGTGTAAGTGGCGTGCGATAAAAACTGCGACTCAAGTCAGTGAACGGGAAATAAAACTGGAGCTGAAGGCATGAGAGGAACCGCACAATGTGAATGTTGCATTTATTGTATTATATATAGTTTGGAGTTATGCTAAGAATAGCTAATGGCCTGCCGCATCATATTTGGAAACAAGGCCTATCTGGTTGATAGAAAAAGTTATGCTTCGGAGAAAGCTTAATTCATACAATCAAGTCAAATACAGTCATCGGCAGATTTTTCCATCATCACTTTTAATCTCGTATGCCGTTTCATTTTCTGGTTCATTTATACCAAATAGTGTTGCTTCATTCATCGTCTCCTGAGTTTAACATCAGAGATAAGGGGTTTAAAAATGAAACAATATGTGTGGAGAGGTGAAACGCTTTATAAAAGCCTTATTCTACGTCGGGGCAATCAATAAAGATCTAGTTTGGCAGGTGGAGTGGGAGTTAATGTTAGCCACTAAGCTAATGTTGGCTACCCATCAAGCTTATTATCTAGTGCAAACATTCAGATTTTCTCCTACACTTGAGATCTTTCACGTGGCCTTTGAACTTCATCCTCTTGCTGTGCCATTTATCATTGCGTGTACAGTGGGAGAATGGCAACTTGATGTATGTTAGGGTTCAGTGATGCAATACTACAACAGATTGAATACATGTAAGTGGATTCAGACGTAGGATCTAATGTGACACCTTTACAACTGGATATTAGATGCCACCCTTCCAATCAAGATGTGGTTAGAAGTCAGTAGTTTCGTACTTTTTTGGAGAAAAAAATACTGCATGCAAAAATGAAGTATGATTTTCTACAAGATTTGTCAACCATTTTTAAACTACATGGAAAATTTTCCAGCGCACCACATTGGTTGAGCTCTTTACACTCAAGCAGTGCTTGTAGGACTTAGGACGTGTGAGGTCAACTTGTCTCTCTGTAACTCATCCAGTTCACTTATTTCAGCTTTTTTTGTGTGTCATTGCATTGTGGGCTGGTAGTGTTGTTGTCAAGGCCAGACCATGCTGGGGCTGGGCCACACCCTCTCCCTCAAGGGACTGGAACTGATTGAAATCTACAACACCTGGGCCACGCTGCTCACATGTGCCCAGATATTTAAGAAGCTGGTTGCCCAGCCAGCAGTGTGGCCTCATATATGTCTAATTACCTACTCCAACCTGCAATAACCCAGACATTCTTTGATTTACATGGACTCTGATCTGGACTCTGGTTTCCTGTTTTTCCTCCCTTTTGTGATCTGGACTCTGGTTCTCCGTTGCCCCTTTGGTCTTGATGTGGACTTATTTTTTGTGTTAAGGTTGGTGTTTCCTTCAGTGGCTCAGTTTCTGGTGTACTTTCATTGTGTTGTGTTATTAGTAGTGATGGTGAGATGAAGCCTCATGAAGCATTGAATCACTTGGGCCAATTGCTTCATTAAATGATTAATTTCTCGAAGCTTCATTTGCACCTGAACTCACCTGCTGGCCAGGTGTGGAATCACACAATGCTCTATCTGAACCATTGGAATGCACTGGATTTGTGTGTTATGGCTTTTGGTAATGACTACGAATAGCACAAAAAATATAACCAAATACTTTATCATATACATAGCTCATCAAGTTTTACAAGGACTGGTTTTCTTTCAATATGGCACTGTGTGTCTTATGATTTGGCAGGTTGTGTCCCTCCCCAAACTATCAATACAGTACATACCAACTGTCAAATGACCGCAACTCATCACAAACCCACATATTGCCATTGGCTGAGGCCGGGTTTATATTGCTGTCAAAACTCGCACCAATCCGAAGCGTTTCCTGAAGCAGTCACGTTGTACAAAGGGGAAACGAGGCTTCATACGTCATCACTTTCAGCTCCTCCCGTAAATGAAGCAAGCCTCGATACACGCATCGCGGAAATGCCCCCCTCAGTACTCGGCACACGCTCCGAAGCCTCGGCACGTCCCATAACATCTCTAGTTATTAGTGTATTTAGTGTATATGATTCTGTGTGTGTTTAAGTTAATAAATGTTCTATGCTCCCCTTCAATCCCATGCACTTGAGCTTCTCGCTTTTTTGCAACCTTGACAGTTGTTTTCTTGTGTATGAATGTAACTGTAATATTATTTTAATTTCTTTTTTGTAATTGTCTAACTTATTGTCTGTAATATTGCCTTAATTTATACATTAGTTAACAGGTATGTGTTTTGTTTTTTTGTGTGTCCCTAACAATAGAAGTTATTTGATTAACGTAGAGAAAACGGACCATGTTGGATATGTTTGTAGCTGGAGGATTCTGTCAGGCATCTGTGTGTTGGCATACAAGAGTCAACTCCATAACACACAGCTCTGAATGTAAATGTATCTTGTTATGATTTGGTGCTGTTTAAATCAGACTTGATTTGACAAATGGCTTTCTTGTCCATCTTTAAGCCTTTAAATTTATATTATTGATATTTTACTGCTATGGGTGTGCTTTGAATTATGTGAGAAATGAGTTTGGTAATAGAGCCGTATGCTGCTAACTTACACCAACAAGGCATGAAGCTGAACATGTACAGATGCACCGTATGAGTCGCAAATGATAGGAAACAACACACCTGTCTCACCTGAGTCATTGTAGTCAGAGGAATTGAGAAATCACGCAGATGGATGGAAGTAATTTTGAGAGGTCTAAATAAAATAACAATGCACCATTGTGTGGTATGCAGGTGTTTGAGTAGATAGTGTGCTGAGCTACACTCCTGCCTCCAGCCATCCTCATCTCCAGCACCACCACAGTGCCAGAAGGTTCCATCATGTGGACTGCTCATTATGTGTAGTTTTTAGGTTCTCCAGCCTCATGTTTGTGGATCCTTGCTGCGACATCATCACCTGGGCTATTTCAGACTTTTCTTGTTTTTCTATTGTTGGTATGAAAACAGCAGTGATTTAAAAAACAGATTTCTGGTGATTTCTTACAGGTTTTTACTGACAACCATCGTTGATAAATAGTACCTGAATAGATATTTATTAAATTCTTATAAGAAGTTTGTTTATGGCATGCAGTAGTTTTACAAACAAATTTAACATCTAATTATAAGGCTTTTAGATCAGATCCATTACGAAATGTCATAAAGAAGCAACACAGAGCAGAAAAAAAGGGCAGAGCAGATGTACAACAAAATTGAAATCCTTGCACAACATGGACAATATATACATGATCAAAGTCCCGGAGTTGATGAAGATAACGAGAGCAGCAATGCGTTCTCCGGAGCTGAGAGAGTGACTGTCGTCGCAGGCTACCGTTAGCATAGCGTTTTAGCCACTAACCGCTATCCTAGCCACAACAGATCACAACCGTAACTTACGCACATGCACCTCCAGTCCTCCCCCTTCTCCTCATTCGTCCGTCAGCTTCTCCTCATTCTTCCGTCAGCTTTCACAGCATAAAAACCAACCAAAAAAAACGAAACAGTCCAATGGAGACCTGATCCAGGTCTGGGTTTTACTATCCCTTCATGAGAATACTATTATTAGTGTCTGACGTAAGATGTAGATCTGCGATGTATTCAGTAACCAATGGACACAATGGCTTTATGTACATAAGAACAGGGAGTTTGCATGGTTAAAAGCGCATTAAAAGTAACTGCATCTACTTTCAGCCAAGCAGGGACCTTCAAACTTTATAATTAGCTTTTATATTTGTTTTTTTCCCCTTAAACTAAAAAAAAACAAAACAACATAAGACCATTTCCTTATAACACAGAAAGAAACTGGTGAAATTAAGCAGGCAAGCCAATATATCTGAATGAAACATTTATTGTTTGAATTAACTGACCGCTGGGGTCAATCAAAGAGAAGTAATTTTTTCCACTCATCCCTTCTTGGCTGCTGCACAATGGTCAGCTGCGGTAACACGGGAATGGTGGGGGGGTAGAAGGAAGGTACAAGATGTATTAATGAATTATGATGGCTGCTCTGTCAGCAACATCCTGAAAGCTATTTTTTCCCTTTCACTCCTGCCATCTGTGCAAGGTTTGTTTTTGCTGCTGACTCTCCTGCTTGTGTTTAGCTGTAGGGTTATTCAAACACAACCAGCCACTAATGAAATACCGGAATAGGTGTCATACCTTGTGGTGCACCAGACTATGTTTGCCTCTTGTTTTCAGCAAAGACCACCTCATGACAATCTCCATCTCGACAGAACACAAATGCATATGTTGCCTTTTTTAGCTAGATCCTTGTGGGTATTTTTTGTAAAATATTTTTTGCTCATATTCACAGCCAGTGTGAACTCTTTTCGTGTGGCTGATGTTTGGTGGTTGCCATTGGTATCCTTTGTACTTTGAGTATTGCACATACATCCGAGCCAGAACCAAAAGTCTGACAGCTGCAGGTTCCATGCATTTGCCCTGAAAACGTGACTATTTTTCTCTGTATTTTTGAGCCTGTAATCTTCAGCAGCAAGGTGTGAGGTGTTAGAGAGTGAGATGAGATGCTAAGTGTGTGGGAATGAGTCAATCTGAGTAATTATTCCCTTTTTGAATTATGTGGGTAGGAGAACATACACTCAAACTGAAAGGCTGGGGTTGTACGAGGTGAGAACCATTCCATTATCAGTCATTCTGTTTGTTCCTTACAGTTATAAAGTTTCTTTAAAAGCTTGGTCAAATACCTTAATGCCCAGGTCAGTTGAAATCTAACACGAATACTAAGTATTCCAGTTGTTAAGATGAGTTAAAGGTGAGCGTATCCAGTAAAAGGTAAAGGTAAACATTTTTTATCAGTGTCTGTTGGTGGACTGAAGACTGACAAGTGGATGGAGGCAATGTGATGTCTGCTGTTGGTTAGTGGATGGTTTGGAGAATACAGTTACCATATTTGGGTGATTGATGTGTTAATGTTAAATGTTAGCACCCAGTAGCACTTGCATAAGAGAATCATTTGACAAAAAAAAAAAAAAGAAAATCGGATTAACTTTGCCTTTGTAGAGAAGCTGTGCGTGTGAGAACTTTGGACCTTTTTGAACAATTCTATACTCTTGTACATTGACCGATATAAAAGTCACTGTGTCAATATAAATGATGAGTCATCTTCTTTTAACAAGGGGAGCCTTTTCCCAGCTAAAGGGAAATCTCCAAAAAACATCCGAGTACGTGAATAACTGTTGATGTTTCCTTCCTCCTTCACGGCTGCCTTGCTTATAGGTGCACATGATGTCACGATAATTGATGCCGTGTGACCAAACCATAGCAAGTCGCAGGAAATTGAGTTGACACCAGCTGATACCTATGGAAAGTTAAAGCCAGTATCATTACAGTTTACACGCTCACCAAAAAAGCTGCAGTATCACTAAGCCATATAGTGACCACTTTATTCCCTAACATATACCTGATTTATTCACAGAGTTAGACCTCATCCACCCATACAGACAGACCTATCTGAATTGAACGTCCGCAATTATTTTCTCTAGAGGCTGAGCTCCAGATACATCAAAATCAAGCTGACTTTACTTGTCAGGTGAGGGTTTGGTTTGAGCCCAAGGGCAGCTGCATCTGCCATCTGGATCTTCATGACTGTAGGGCTCTGCGAGATAAAGAGTTGGTGCAATCAGTTGGTTTTGTGTTGGGGAGTTGTCGCCTGTCTCCAGTCCATGCTGTCAGATAAGCGTATAACACGGCATTGCTTAGATTGCTTCATCCGCTTTTAGCTGCCAGAGCATCAGGAAAGCAACACTCCCGGTTACATAAGAAAGGAGAGCAGGAGACAGTTGCATTTGCAGTTGTCAGTCAGGGTCTGACTGATGTGTGGCGAGAGTTGACGGGGATGCATTTGCTAAGGATGTTCCACGCCACCAGCTCATTTGTAATCTGCTTTGCTCCAGATAACAACACTCTTCCTCTCAGATAGGTAATTGTGTTTCAGAAACCACTATCCTTAACTCCCCCCACCCCCCTCCAGGAGAAATAACTACAGATCTCCAACATTTACTATAGGTGTTACCCACAGCGAATTCCTCTGTAAAGCCTAGGCTCTTTCTCTTAATGCATTTTCATTTACCCTTGAAGTCCATCAACACCAACAAATAGGACTAACAAGACGAGTAAAAACAAAGGGAAAGGCAAAGTTCTTCCAGGCAAGTTCCTGCAGCGTCTTAAATAAGCAAAATGCAGAGGATAAATCTAAGTGCGAGCAAATAATTTGTTCTGGGATGTTTAGAATCAAATTGCCAGTGAAGTAGTGCTAAATGTGTGAGGCGAGGAAAAGACATGAAATTTTTCCTCTGATCAGTCACTATTACTGACAGATGGAAACCAGCCTACACCAGATCAGACAATGCTTGGCTCACATTACTCCCACTGTGGCATCAGCTATGACAGGAAGCACAAAATAATAATGACAACCACTTTTACACAGATTAAATTTTTTTGTTCAGTTCGGGATAAGATGAAAGCCCACTAGATAACCCAAAGTAAATTGTGCACAAATGATTAAAAAAAAAAGAAAGCGGTAGAAAGCAGATTCAATGAAAGAATAAAGAGGATTCATATCGGTCTTTTGAACTTCACCATCACAGAATGTTATTTTTCCAATGTGTGGAAACAGCGGAGCATCATCTTGTCTTTCTGTCCTTGTTATCGCTCGACACAACCCACAGCATCGCTCAGGCAGGATTAATTTTCCCAATATTGATGACATTAATTATACATAACTGATTATGCGCTGGAAACGGTGAATCGCCATGCATCTCTCACAGTCAAAACAATGGGACAGAAATCATGCTCAGTGATATACAGCCTTGAGTGTTGCGCCATAATCAAATTACAGATCATGGAAATTAGGCACGCTATTAATTCTAGTTGGAGTGGGGAAAAAAAGCATCTGTCGCTAATCTCCAAATACCTTTCTTTCATAGCTGCCAGTGTTTTCAGTCACATGAGTAATCACTCATTGCTGTCATGAAATCTTTGTCTTGATCTCTTTCTTTCTCCACAACAGACCACAGTATGTTTCTGTTTTGCTAAATATGGCATTCAATAGTAGTTAAATAGATAGTTTAAGAACAATACCACCTGAGGAGACAGATGTAGATCTACACGTGTCTGTTAGATGATTAGTTGGAGAACAGGGTAAAATTGCTTCTACTGTCTCACCCCCCTAGTTTGTCTCTAAGGACCTGTAGCACTCGTCTAACTAGTGTAAAATGTGACTAGATGTATTATTAACAACCTATGGAGTCCTGATGTAGAATGTCAATGGCTACAATTGATTCAGTTATGGACAATTAGTATCTGCTTAGACAGTCATTTCATTGACGAAATGACACTTAAAGTACAAAATATAGACCTGGGATCTATATGACGTAGGGGGTGATTTACTACCACTTATGTTAAACCGATTCACACACATGTGATGAGGAGGCCTGAAAAAGGGTCAGACTGTATGCATAATGACGTGGTAATGTTGAGTTGATGTACTAGTGTTCAGATTCAGATTTCCAGGTTTGAGATACTCCAGGTGGACACTGAGCACCTTAACATCATCTCAGAGTACAAACCACCTGCAACCCTATTTACATGGCCGCACACATGCCCAAATGCCAACAAAGCGAGCCTCTATGTTGGCGACTTTAATAGCCACAGCACAACATGGGGATACAATGAGACTAATAGCGATGGAGAAGCAATTGAGGCAAGGGCTGCTGCAAAAGATCCTGCAATTCTTCCAAAGTGCCCGCTGGAGGCGGGGCTACAACCCTGACTTAGGCACTACCTTAACATCGTTAACTTCATACCAGCAAGGGGACTTAATCACCGCCAGTTCGTTACGTTTTTGGAGGAAACTGATGCAGATCACCAGGACCTACTTTATCACTCTCGTGTCTGCTGGTTAAGTTGGGTAAAGTGCTTCAACGAGTATGGGAGCTCAAAGAGGAGATACACTCGTTTTTGGAGTTAATGGGGAAATCCGGTGAATTTCCTCAGCAGAGTGACGTCAACTGGCTTTGTGATTTTGCATTTGCTGTGGACATATTTTCACATCTGAATGAGCTGAATGTGAAGTTACAGGGGAAAAATCAGTTTGTGCACGACATGTACATGAAAAAATTGAAACGATAACGTTCAATTTTTGTACACAAAAATTGAACGTTATCGATACAAACAGTTGTATGGTCCCAGGCACTCACTATTTGAACATCAAGAAGTGAGGCGTAGTTTAAAATCCCGTAAAAGCTTTATAACTGTTGAGGTCCTCAACTTGGAAAATCAACCCCAACCATGCCGCCTCCTACAGGATGGAGCGATGGCGATAATATGACTCCCCACATAACAAAGCCCTACCAGACCCATCTGAAACCCTTCCACCAGGTTCAAACCTTAAAAGAAAAGAATGGGCGACCTTAAATAGAGCAAGAGTCAAAGTAGGAAAGACAAAAGATAATCTCCACAAATGGGGCCTCGAAAACACTCCGTATTGTCCCCGTGGAGAAATACAATCAATGCATCATATCCTCCAGGAATGCCGTTTGGGTCCAAAATGCTCCAATCAAGACCTAAGGGGGGCAAACAATACTGCCCTTCAATCGATACATTTCTAATTCGACAACATATGATGATGATTTAGTAACAGACAGAATGTTGTTCAAATTACACTGCTTTCTCTTTACACGTTATGTTTTTCATATTTTTTTTTTATGTCATTCACCTTGTGTGTGAAAGGATAAAGGTCTGTAAAATGTACACAGTTTTATGGAGTTTTACTGTATATACTAAACCAAAGAAAAAACATTTTAGTTGTTTTTATAATAGTATGTAGCTGGTCTAGTCCAAGTTGGATCATATTGGTCCATTGATTAATATCTCAGTGTAGTATTTATGTTTCCAGACCAGGGCAGATTGGACCCTTTGGCATCCCGGTTTTGGCTGTATGTTTAACAACTGTAACCTAGAACCCAGTGGCCTTATAATATATGTTTGACCTCCAGTTCTAAATGTTAATTTGATAGCCTGACTATTATGTACTTGAGTGTCATAACACATCTGTGAGTGAGAAAATAAAATATCAAACCACCAAGTTCAGCACTGATTTGCATTCGCTGATTTGTTTCACATCAAAGCTTAAATTGTTTTGTAAGAGATGCAAAGACAGTCTGTGATGTGACTCTCACTGAGTCTGATTGCACCATGTTGTTTTATCATCCCTGTATGTGAATATCTTTCGGTGTACATCCATCTCTTGTTAGCAGTTATTATTTCTCCAGCATTCATGGCATCCATGGTTTGCACTAAACAAACTGTTGAAACTGAATGTGAGCATTTGTATTCTAGATGTCATGTATAAACAAGTTTGGTTACACATACAATAATAGTTGTTTTACTGCCCACCTAGTGATTCCTTTTTCCTATTGTTTCTTTAAACATAATGGAATGTAATCTATTTAAACACACCTGTAATGCAAACAGGTGATTGTAATTTATCCTGGAGTATCCCTGTTGATTTGAGGAAATAAATGTTTTAAAGGAGCTGACAGTTGGGGAGAATACACGGGGAGAATATTCAAATGTCATATACTCACAACCAAATTCTGACACAATGCAGTCTGGGAAGTGTCATCCAATTCAACCCAACATACGCACAAGGTGCCCTTTGGTGTCAGTGCCGGGACACAGTAGTTATGCAGTTGACCTCAGCGTTAACCCTTGTGATACTGTACACTCTGAGCTCAGATGGTCCTAGTTAAAGGCCGAGGCATGATGCTAATATTCTACCCAAAGTCACTACTGTCAAATTAACGGCTTCTTAATTTTTACAATGACCACCCCAATGTTATTCAGAGTAAAAATGCGAAAGTTTTTTTAATTAATTGAACTGTATAGTAGGGATATGATGAGTCAGCTTTCTATTAAATGTTTTTCCCCCATTAGATAGCAGAAGACTAGTTATAGCAGTGGTTATGTGAAGCCACTGATGTTACCATGACACTAGATGACACCACTACTTTATGTACATACAGTATATTCACATCTGTATCTACTGGGCCTTTATGTAAAGTATGAAAGTTTTGTGTTCATGAAATGCATCTGCCATAAATAATGCGTGATAGATGTATCCATGGTATGTCTCTGTATGGATATCTCAGAAATAGAGTGACAGTAATGTTGCCAATGTGATGAAAACATTCACTTGGACTTGACGATGAAATGATAATATTTTGTCAGTCAAAAGTCAAGGCTGCTGTGACCTTGTGTCTTTTCTCAGGCAAGCCTTGAGGGATTATTTTTTTCTTTTGGTGGAGACAATCAACTGAATTTATGGATGTCATGATCAGACTTTACTGAACGAGGTCAAAGTTCAAAATTATTTAGACCTCACAAAACACATTTGACACTGTCTGCTACTAACTGAGAGGACGACATGAACAAGGGTCATGAACACATCAGACAGAACATGTTTCTTGTTTTGCTGTTGTGTAAATCTTCTTCTCATGCATGTTCACACTACATTCCTGAAATTACAACCAAAGGATCTGGCAACACCATACAAATCACAATACTAAGGTCATACGTAAAGGCTCCATATGTATCACCACACTGTTAAGAAGAAGAGATTTTTTTTGTCTTTGTTTTTAAAGATGACTTCCTGGAACATTTTAATCACACCAGTAATATGCACAAGTTATATCTGAAAACATTCTTGTTTGGATAAACACAGTTTTTACATTTGGTTTTACCAGTAAAATACACACACGTACAAAATAAATATAGATTCCAGGAAACACAGAATGGGGTGTTACTATTCTTCGAGCACACGCAATAGGTGGATTTGATGATGAATGGTGGATGGTGGACTTGAAGGAAGAAGGAATTTGCGGGTACGCATCATCAGTAGTGTTCCTCTGGGTCATGGGGTGTTTCGGCCTTTAACACTATACACCCTCTCCAGAGGCGGCCAGCTGCAGGGTGACCAGACCTGAACTTGTGGCCCAAGCCCAAATAGCCCAGAGTCACCCTTTTTTTTGACATCTCAGGGGGACTGTGCATGGCAGGGTCGTCCGATAAAAATCCCGCCTGCCCTACACCATGCTTTGGGAATAGACCTCTTCTGCCATACTGTCCTCATGAGGATCCAGAGAAACCTGCAGACATCTGGTGCATTTTTGTATACCTTGTAAGGGACTCCATTTGGCCCAGGAGCTGATGCTGATCTTCCACGATGGACGAGCTTCTCCAACTCTTTCCATGTTGGAGGACCAGTCTCACATTGATGCTCTGGAGGATCAATTGATGGAATGTTTGGAGGAATGGCCAGGTGTTCATGGCGCTTTGGATCAGAGTGGGTTGCTCTTAGGTGCTCCTCCAGATCCTTCTTTGTTGTTTTCAGACCTCCACTTTTCTCCTTGGTGAAGAGAGTCTTTAGGAACTTGAAGGGATCTTTGTAGAACCAAGTTCTTGTTTGTTCTTTCTTCCTCCTTCTTTTCCAGGAGTTCTCTGCTCTGCTCCGTACTGATAAATGATGCTTCCCATTTCCTCCAACTTCTTTTCCACAGTGCCTCGAAGTTGTTCGAGGGACCGGGCCAGATCCATATTCACCGTTTTCCACAGCTTCTTTTCCTGCAGCACCAGGCCACTTCACACGCAGTTTGTGGCCTGGAAGTCTCCGCTCAACTGCTGGTCAGGGAGTTAGGGTGGGTTCCACCGCTGAAGTTTGTTCCACCGCTTGTCCAGTGCTTGAGTTTGCCTCTTCTGTAACAGGGGTGCTGGTTCCCTCCAAGCTATGGTTTTCGTCCAGTTGGTGAACTTCATTCGACTGATTTGGCTCCTTCCATAAGAAGTGGTCAATGTGAGGCTCCTGCCTCTCTTCGGTCAAGCACTTTTTCTTTACCAGGTGAATCCGCAGACCCCGAAAAGATGTTATTTTCCTCCATCTGCAGCTGCATATCTGCAGTTTGTGATTCGCTGCTGTGGCAAGGCTTGCACCAGTTGTGTGGTGTTTTCTTGCACTGTGCTGTCTTTACTCTTTACCGATGAGTCTTCTTCCGCTCCCGCTCTCACAGACTCTGCGGTTGTTCTCCTTGTTTGCTTCTTTGTAGCTAAGGGGGGTGTCTCCTATATGCTGCAAGGCATGAGAGACTACAGTCACACAGAATGGGATGTTATTATTCTTGTGCGAGCACATGCAATTGGTGGACTTGATGATCAATGGTGGATGGCGGACTTGAAGGAGCGATGGATTTGTGGGTATACACGGGTGTTATTTTACAGATAATATAGCTAAATATTGTCTTGTTTTTCTATTCTTTGTATTCTGCTGCTGTATTCAAGAATTTCCCAGAGGAACCTTGCCCGAGTGATGAATAAAGTATTATCTAATCTAATCTAAATATTCATTTTTGTATTATATAATATAAAATCTAACATAGAAAATATATAGTGGGCAGTCGCTGAATCGTCAAACATCATAACATTATCCCCATGTCAATAAATACATGAAAGAGCTTGTATATTCTCAAAAAATCCAAACAAAAAAAGGAAACAAAAATGAACCTCCACCATGTTTGTATTGAAATAAATACCAAAAAATATTGATGTAGTACTTTTTAATATCCATTCAGTATCATGAAATAAAAGACTGCTATATATTGCAGGACTTATATCACCTTACACCTCTTGCAATAATCCATCCACTTCTTCAAGTCATAGATGGATGAAACGTTTACTATCAGTGTATCTGGTTTCATACCCACTAAAACCAAAGGCTATCCTGTGTGCGTGTGTGTGTGTGCGTTTCAGGGATGTCAGTGGCTTTGACAACAACAGCACTATATTATACCACAAAAAACGACAATAGGGGAGAAATGTATACATTGAAGAATCACCACAGAATCAAATATCCTAGAGATGAGTCAATTATTCAGCTGTTGAAAAGCAAATAGGTGGAGACAGAAGAGCACCAATGATGAGGCATGAAAACCAGAGGGTAGAAGAAAACAACAGCATTAAAATGAAAGAAAAACACTACTAGTGCAAACGGAGGTAGATTAAACAGGAGACTGTTTCATTGCTGCCACCAGCAACAAATCCCCCAATAATAAACTGCACCCAATTTCATCAGAGTGCTGGAAAATAAAGAATTAAAAGAAATGCGGCTTAGGCATCAAAGCATGAAAAATCCCTCTGTGGTTGAGAGCGTGGATGCCAGTGGTCTCCCTCCTGGTATTACGGCAGATCTTATCAATGAGGGGGGCATTTTGTTGGCAGGATTACCCAGGCTTTGCGAAAGGGGATATTCATTAACTCCTGTTGACATCTCACAGAGCGATCATAATCCCACTGAGGAGCAGAGGACGGAGCATGTGAACCAGAACAGAAGCTTTCTGCTGTTCAGTGGCACGGAGACATAGCCCTCCTTGTATACAGCTGAGAAATGCCAAAGGTTCTCCTTATGGAGGAGTGTCCTGGCCAACAAACACAAAAGCCACCTAAGCGGTAAATAAAATTAGACTTAGAAAAGCAGCGTGCACTGTGGAAGCCGTGTATGTAATGGGCGTCACCCTCCACAGCTCAAAAGGGTCTGTTTTGAATTCATTTTAGTAAATAAGTACATTTTATTTATATGGCACCTTTCAGGTTAAAAATCGCAAAGTGCTTCACATCAGATAAAACAAAGAGCAAAACTAACAATAAAAAGACACAAAACAAGATCAAATTAGATGAAAGGTAAATTTTCAGCTGCATTTTTAACAAATCACAGAGTTCACAGATCACAGGCTGCGGGCCAACAAGTTACAGAGTGAGGGGGCCACGACTGCAAAGGCTCTGTCACCTTTGGCTTTAGGTCTTGATTTAGGGATGTTGAGCAAACCCTGATCACAGGACCTAAGACTCCTACTGGCGACATAAGGCTGCAGTTCACTGTTGTAGGCAGGGGACTAACCATGCGGAGCTCTAAAAGTGAAAAACCAAAACCTTAAACTGAATTCTGATTTGATCGGGAGACAGTGTCATGAAATCAGCCGAGGTGTAACACAGGAGTGTGCTTGTAGATCTGGTCAGGAGCTTTGCAACAGCATTACTACTCATTGCCATTGTCGTAAAATAAACAAATCTGATCGGCAGTATTGTGGAAGTTACATCCAAACTAATATATTACAGATGACTTATGTAATGGTGTTTTGTTTTTTTAAGAGAAGTAGCTTTGCTTACAATATTTCTGTCTCTGTATTGTTATGTTTTGAGCTCTCATAATAAATGGAACGTTCACAATAGAACCCAACCCCCAATACAAGAGGTAGGAGAGCCTTGGGACACATACATTTGTGCCTATGAAGTATACAGTATGTGGACGGATTGCACAGTAAGTCACACATGGTTTATGATGAATTTTTTTTCAACGTGTTCAAAAAGGGGGCGGGGCCAAGGACACCAGTAGAAAAATCTGCAATCAATAAAGAATTCTCTATATCGATTCGTTATTCTCTCTCTTTCACTCCCCCCCTTTCCTGCACGGTGAGGAGGCTAGGTTACCAAGGTCTTGCCCTGAGGGGGGGGTCATACCTGGGGATGTCATTATTTATTGTCATCTGTGGGTGTATGAAGCCCTTTGAGACCTTTTGTGTGATTAAGGGCTATATAAATAAAATTTGATTAAATTCTAACTAGTCCTAGAAACGTTATCTTACCTTGTCATTGCTGATCACAGTAATCATGTTATCTATCTTCTGTAAGCAGAGTTAGGGTTAATAATGAGCACACATCCATGTGGACAGTGGACTGTCTTCTGTCGTCTTCTTCAATTGGTTGAACACCAATAGACAATTTTTTGATTCCTTAGGGTTTGATTTTAATTAAATTAATTTGTTTTTTTTCATCTGAACAGTTGAATTATGTGCAAAGCGTGTGTGACTGAAGCACTGTTGAGCATATAGTAAGATATTACCAAAAAATGGATTAGTAATGCCTTATACGACTGCTCTTCAGCAATGTTACTGTAAAGCATGACTGTTGTTACTCCTGACACCGCTGATGACGAGTCTCTCATTTCACTGTACTCCTACAAACACAGCCCTGTGGAAGGTTATCTGCCTCATAGATATGCTTTACCGCATCCCACAGCTTCATACAGTGATGTATATTTCATAAGACCAATCTCCACGGTTTGGTGGTGATGACATAAACTATTGCTTCCCATCTGCCAAAAGGAAGAGCGCTGAGCATACGTAATGAATGCATTTAACCTGTGATTTGTGAACTCAAGCCGACTTATATGAGCGTGCTTAACGTTATTCCAGAAGTGCACTGATGTGAAGCTGCAGCACTGTACACCTCCTCAGATTCCCCTTCTCCCACCAGGCTACCTGCAGTTGAGGGTATACAATACTCTGATGAAATATGCATCAGCCGCCTTCACTCTGGCTGTTTCTGCCGTCCTCCTCCTTTCACTCATGGCCGACCAGAAAACGAGACTGCGGTGAAGTTGTCAGTCTTAGCATGCAGTGTTTAAAGAACAAGCAAGGATTTTTATGGAACGAATTCAACATAAAAGTGGGACTGCCCCTGTACCTATATGCCAATTTAGTCCGTTGGCTTTGGCTTTAGAGTCAGATTTTGGTCTGAAATGCATATCGTCTGAACCTTGCACCAGTGGATTTTTTTTCCTCGTATGCAACTGAAGAGGACCTTGGCTTTTCAGGAGAAGCAGAAAACCTCTAAACTCCAATAATTACTGTGTATTATAGTGTAGAGACGGGTTCTGACGACCATTGCTGATGTACAAGACCTCGAGTGACGGAGGTCATGTGACCTGAAGGTGACCTATTCTGTATAATTATTCACAGAGGTGAACACATTAAAAGCAACCTGCAGGGCTTATGGTCTTCTTTTGATATAACTGGAAGACATCAGTTTGTTCAAAGACTCTATTTAGTTTCATGGATTCTGTTATAATATGATGTACACCCTATTAATCATGAAATTGTAATCAAATATTTGTTCCTGTTCTCCTGTTGAAATGTGTGCGACAATGTGATTCATTTTTCATGAATTATCACTGCACCAGGTCAAAGGTGATTACTCATGGGTATATAGGAATAAAATGATGAATGAATGAGCAACAATATTCCAACTTTTTGGCATGAGTGAATAAATATCTTTAACATTATCTCTAGAAATTGTTGAGGATGAAAAGAACAAGGTGTTTCGTTTTTTTGTGGTTGACAGCCAAAATATCAGTGTTTTGGCATAGATATACCCTAAATGTATCCCGATTGTGTGGTGTAATGAATGATGTGGATCCAGACGCGGACTAGTTCAGTAACAAAATGAAAAAAGGTTTATTCCCATCAGCGGAATCAAAGTTCAAAAGGGAAACTGAAAACAGATTCCAACGGAACCGAAGATCTCACGCAAGTAAAAAAGAAGAAAAGGAATCATAAGGCAGTGGTGGATGTGCTCCGGGAACGCACTAAAACAAAATACAAAAGAACACCAGTTAGTTCACCTCCTAACCGGTTCTTAATCCAGTCGAGTGCTCCGCAGGAAAAAGGCTTCCACTGGTACCGCATGTATGTTGATCAACGCTCTCACGCTGAAGACGAGCTGAGCTGTTCCTTAAAACCCCTTGGTGATGAGCTGATGACATCCAGGTGCCGCTTCCAAACTCCCATCACCTGCGGAATCACCAACTCATACACACACAGTCAGACACACCCCCTCACACACCCCAAGCCTGCACCTTAAAACCACACACAAACCACAGATTGCTTTTGGAGAGAAAACCAGAGCTGAAACAACACATACAAATATAAACCAAATTTGGAGGTGATCTCCGAATTAGTGTGATTGTAATTTACCATCTCGATGTGTTGTATACAGCAGAGCTGACAGCATCAAAAACAGTTTTTTGATAGATTTAGAAAAAAAAAGTTGAAAATCAACTCAACGTGGTCAAACTGTGTCTCCAGCATTGATGCATACTAAATAATGGTTACCAAATCACTGTCTTCAGAGGGTACTGTCTGGAGTTTTCATTTCTTACACTCTAGAAAATCTGAGTGTAAGAGAGATCTGAATTGAGTATTAAATCTGATTTACCTGCAGTCAAAGCCTCTGATGGAAAAACAACACAAGCTTAACAATAAAATCTTTCGTTTTTACAAGAAAAAAATTACACATGGACAAAGCCCAACAGCTACATATATGGCTCTTGTTCAAACTGTAGGAATATACCACTTGTGTCTTTTATTGATGTATTGTCTAACGAGCATATTACTGGAAGAGTGGCAGCTCATTGTAATGAGTGTGTCAGGGTAATGGGGGGGGGGGGTGTTCAGCACCAGTGTAAGGGTCAGGAAGGAGCTTTATAGAAAAAAAACTGTGATAGGTAAGGAGGAGAAGCTTTCAAAACTCACAGTGTTTGTTTTACTGCATAATCAGTTAACATTAGTTTACATGTTTTTCCTAATGGACCTTGGGATAGTGTACCTTTGACATTAGACCCTTTATCAGCTGAGAATTTATGACAAACAAAAAGCCTGTCAATCATTTTTAGAAGTCTTCATGTATGACGCGTGCAGTCACATCAGCGTCTCTTCTTACACAAATCTGTTTAATTGATTCACCATTCATCTCCCGCCTCAGTGATTAGGCTCATTAAAGTTATTTTAATGGGACAATCTCATTCAACTGATTGATATTTGGGGAGAGGAAAGTACGGCTCCTTAGGGGCCAGGCTTTACTGGAGTTTGCAGAAACCTTCAATTAAAAATGTCTTCGCAAAACTTGGACAGAGCTGAAGCAAAAAAAAAAAGCTATTAGGGAAAGGCAATCATATATTAAATAATCAACAAGTTTGGAGCCAATTAAAAAATATTGTAAAAATAATTACTCGCTTGAAAAATGTCCATGTATATCCTTGGCATTGGTTTTGGTTGTTTATATACTCTGCTGCTCATTTCTGAGTCCTTTCCCATCTCCATACCAATCAAGTATCACATATAGATTTATTTATATCAGTAAACATTATTTTCTTTGCTGTGTAGGCGCACACAGAATCAGTATGAGAAGGATGAACCATTGTTGAAAATAGCTCCAGGCGATAGACTGAGCCTGCCTCTACTGTTGGTGCCTGTGGGTAAAGCCTCTGGCATCCCCGCTGGATTGATTCTCAAAGGTATGGAGTGTGTGCTGTTGTTTGTGTGTGCATCCATGGAACCACGTGTTTATTTTAATCAAAGCCAGTGCTCATTTTTAGAGCGTGTATGCTTTGCACAGCCAACTGCAGCCATTTTTTTCTTATAAAATGCCAAAGTCCTGACATCTATCGCACACAATCACAACAGATTAACCACCGGCGCAGGAACACTTTGTTTGCTTAAACCTGCAAGTCAGAGTAAAGCATATTTATTTATGTATTAATCACCAGTGTGTTATGTATTAAAAAAGGTTTCATGATCTTGAAGAATGGTCTGCCGGTCCTGCATGAGTGGCTTAGTGCTAGAAATATGGAGTTTGCAATTGCAATTTGCATGTGTGCCTCCATAGTAGTTCTATGTCTCTCATATTATTTGCATTTTCCGTACATCTGTGTGCATTCGATTTTTAGCAGATGATCCTTATGATGGTCCACACAGCAGTGAAGAGGACACTGTGAAATTGATGTGCAGTGAAAATATTTATATCACTCATGTTACGTTTATGTTTTTAATGATCAGCAGATGAAAATAGACAAATAAACTATACACTGTACATACTATATACTGTATTACAGTGTATAAAATATACATTGCATATACTATAGAGTGTATGATATATTACAGTGTATAAATTATACACTGTATATACTATATATATGTGTACTGTATTATGTATTACAGTGTATAAACTATTCATTGCATATACTATATAGTGTATCATGTGTTACAGGGTAGAAATTATATACTGGATATACTATATGTATAGTATTATGTATTACAGTGTATAAACTATACACAGCATATATTATATATAGTATTACAGTGTATAAATGACACAATGTAAACTATAAATTGTAATACGATTTACTGTATATAGTATTACAGTGTGTATACACATTACACTGTAATGCATAATAACTCTAGAGCTGATCTAGGCCCTGTTGAGACCTCATGTTCACATACTGTATGTCTTTACACATCTTATCTCAAGCGTCCAGCTGGAGAATATTCATACGTGGTATTAAAATACATCCTGGAAATGTGTCCTGAGTAGGCACTTGAGATTAGATCAGACCTCACCACTATATATGCAAATAAACATGCTCATTTATAACCTAAAATGTGGTGTTACTTTGAAATCTGTCTTTTCAACTCCAATTCACTCTTACCATTTAAAAGTGATGCTCAGCAGCTTTTAAGATGGATTGTTTTGGCCTTTTGCTCTGTACCTGAGCTAATACTGTGAATCAGCTTATACAGCACACATCCACTAGGCGAGAAAATTTCCAAAAAAGCCAGAGTTTTGTTGTTAAGTAATTAATTAGTGTTTATTATGGAGTTATCGTCAAAGTTGTTCATCATGAGGGAAGAAATTATTCCGGTGTGCAAACATGGAAATAATAATTTATTAGTGATAATTAAGATAAAACAGGTTTTACAAATTGTTAAAAAAAAAAAAAGTCATACGCTAGTTTAAATATCAACAAATAAATTTGTTCATTGTAATTTTTTTTTATATCTAATCATTGAATGAGTGAATTTTCAAGGGCTTAAAACATGCACTTATGAAACATTATGAAAAAGTGCCATTAAGGTGTGTGTGTGTGTGTGTGATTCAGATGTTGACTGTCATGGCCAGCCTATGCTGGGGCTGGGCCAGACCCTCTCCCTCAAGGGACTGGAACTAATCTTCAACACCTGGGCCACGCTGCTCAGCTGGGGCTGATTGCCCAGCTATTTAAGAAGCTCGTTGCCAGCCAGCAGCGTGGCCTCATAAACATCTACTCCTTCAACAACCTGCAATAACCTGGACAGTCTTTGTTTTACATGGACTCTGATCTGGACTATGGTCTCCTGTCTTCCCCTTTTTGATCAGGACTCTGGTTTTGTTCATTAAGGTTTGATTCTTCATGTGTAGTGTGTTTGGATTCTGCTCTTTGTTGTAGTTCTGAGTGTTGAGTGGTGTGATTATGTTATTTGCTGTGGTTAAGTTGTGTGTTCAGTTAATAAATGTTCTATGTTTCACTTCAATCTCAAGCAATTGAGCTTCTCCCTTTCCCCAACCGTGACAGTTGACATTTTATTCCTGATCACCTCTGAATGCATCTTGAGAAACAGCATTTGAAAGCATCGTTGGTGCATTCAGAATGCATTCACGCCTGGAATTAGATTTGTCCACATGAGGAACAGTCAGAGTTGAGTCTGGATGACAGTTAGGTGAACTGTCTCATCAAAATTATGCCGAGAAAAGGACACTTTCAAAACCCATGGAAGGGCATCACACCAGTAGAGCCTGTTCAGGGTTAAACCCTGACTCCCACCTGAATCCCACCAGATGTTAAGAGAACATATTTTGTTATTGCAATTAAACTTAAAGTGGATGAGAACATGTCAGAAGAGATTCCACCACATTTACATTCTTGTACTCCGTCAGCGTGGGTGGTTAAATATTCGTCGTGTAAACAGAGTTTTCAGATTTACCACCATTAGCGTGGACATGGCCTGTGTTTTTCTTCTGGAGCGTTCACAAATTGCAACAGAAGAAGAGAGAGAGAGAGAGAGAGAGAGAGAGAGAGAGAGAGAGAGAGAGAGAGAGAGAGAGAGAGAGAGAGA
>JAPTHA010000002.1:18394145-18408839 GCA_029814585.1 Gymnapogon annona
ATTTTGTCATTTTGAGAATATGTGCACAGTGATAATAAGTGCATTAAATATATTTAATATAAAGTACATATAAACACATGAACTAATCAGCTCACGTTAAAGCCTTGAAATTATTCATGTGACAAGAGATAAACCAATCAGAAGAATAGTTGATTTGTTTAATTTAGACTCTAACCGCAGATCCATTGGTACGTTTTTGTTTCCATAGCACTGCAAAAAAAATGGATAAAATCTGTGGTTAAAATTTGGTCAAAATTCTGTAAAAAAATACACGACCTTATGTATAGAACAAATCACCCATGTCTCTAATGTAGGAGTTGCGTGACGTAAACAACCCTGGAGAATTTGTTTAATCACTAAACTTATATTCAAAGAACTCTGTAAGAAAGGGTTGTAAATTCAATATAGTTTAGTTGTTTTTTTTTATTTTTTATTGAAATATTTTGAGCGTGACATTGAGACAGCATGTCCCTGGAGTAGCTCTGTGCAGTGACCCATGATGCCCTGCAGGGGGCAGTAGTGAGAGGATACAGACGGTGGAGGTGGTGGTGATGGCTGCGATGGTTCCAATGGGAATTGACTTCTGGGCGTCACGCAGGTCTCCAGAGCGGTTGGATCCGGCCATGATCCCTAAAGAAATATTGAAAGTAAAGGGAAGGAAAATGCACACGCCGTCAAGTTCTCACATTTAAGTAAACACGCTGACATAACTGGGATTCAGACGCACTAATGCAGAAAAATCAAAGAGAATCCACGAATGCTGCTGGATTTCTCAGTATATATGTAGTATATATGTACTGTACTATGTATATATTATATGCATAGTAATGTACAATGTATATATTTATATATTATATACATAGTACAGTACTATGTATGCATACATTATATACATATGTAAATATTATATACATATATACATAGTACAGTACTATGTATATTTGTACATGTATATATTATATACATAGTATGTTGTCAATTCCTGCAACTTAAGTGCAGTCCAACAACTTGCACTATTCTCTTCAACTCCTATATTATTATTCATTCATTCATTATTAGCAAATCCCGTATGTATTATTCCTATGTTGTAAATTTCCCAGAGTGGAACGATTAAAGGAATCTAATCTAATCTTAAAAAAATATATACAGCCAGTATTGCACATATTACTTACAGTCAAACTTATTTCTTCTCTTATGTTCGTTCTTCCATTTATCTTTATTTATATTGATTTCGCTTAAAATGTTGCGTTTACTTTTCGTCTCAACTGTAAGAATATCTGAACAATGAGCAGAGCTGAACAGGAGACAAACCCCTTGTTGTGTCAACAAACCTGGCCAATAAAGATTGATTTGATTTGACACAGTGGTATTTGGGCTATATTGTACTACCCACAATTCAGCGGAAAAAAAAGGGAGTGAAAATCAAACCTGTCACAGAGGGGAAGTAGATTCCAACCAGCAGCGTGAAGAAGCTGGTGATGTCAGCCAACACGTAACGGTTGACGTTGGTTATGGGATCATCCGGGTCCTCAGACGACTCCATATACTTCCTGGCAATCAAGTCCCCTTTCTCATAATAGTTTCCAAACAGGTTCTCTGGATGGATATGAACATAAAAAAAACACAGGGCAGACTTGAGGAAAGAGAAACAAATTAACAATCCCAATAAATGAATATAAGTGCGACAAATAAAGGTATATCTAATCTAATCTAATCTAATCTGGAGTCACACCGCTGGGCATTTTGATCACTTTCACCAAAAGTGAACATCCTTCTTTACATTCCTTTTCTCATTCCAAACTCTTTCTTGATCATAAACCTGACGCCATGCTGCGCAATACACTCCTACCTTTCCTCTTTTGACAAACAATGCTAATTATGTCGAAAATGCACCTAAATATTTCTCTGAAGGGAAAACACCATCAACATCAGCACCACTTATCACAACCTTATGTTTACTGATATAGTATAGACCAAAGTGTTTTACATGCAAAAATTCATGATAAACTCCCTCTTGTGTTGGATTTAAAGCCCTGGTGCATTATTAACCACGTAGTACTAAACTTTTCTGACTGAAATTATGCATGGTTGTGCTATTATCATCATTATCATATTACTATGTATATCAGGGTGTCAAACTCATTTTAGTTCAGGGGTCACATCACATTCAGTCAGATTTGGTTTGAAGTGGGCGGGGCCAGAACAATAATAACAGAATTACATATCAATAATGTCAACGCCAAACTGTCCTCATATGATGAAAATGTTTACATCTATAAAGTGTCCTATAAAACAATGAATAACATTAACATCCTCAAAGCTATGAAGAAAAATTTGTGCAATTTTAATAATATTATACCTCAGTTTATCATTTATACATGTACATTAAAATAAGTGTCATTTTAACAATATCATACCTCAGTTTATCATTTATACATGTACATTACAATAAGTGTAATATTAACAATATTATACCTCAGTTTATCATTTATACATGTACATTACAATAAGTGTAATATTAACAATATTATATCTTAGTTTATCATTTATACATGTACTGTAAAACAAGTGTAATTTTAACAATATTATACCTCAGTTTATCATTTACACATGTACAGTGCATTATAATGTATAGATCACAGTGGATTTACAACTACACAAAACATTTACTAACAGGTTGAATATTGATCAAATTACACTTACTTCTCTGAAGACACTCCCCGTTGTTCGGGTTACTTGAGTTTTTTTTGTGGAATTCGACATTGTTTTACTGTCAATACACTAAAATTACTTTTCAATATTTACACAGAGAAAAATGGGAAGTTGTGAGTATTTCTGTTACTATGATATTATTTTTCCCAGTTCGTACATGGAACCGGAACAATCATTTTTGTAAATATCATAGATGTAATTTTTGCATTTCACACGTTCATACCCCGGGCCAGAATAGAACCGTTGGTGGGCCACATTTGGCCCCCGGGCCACATGTTTGACATCCGTGATGCATGTGGTAATGTGGACCTATTTCTATGATGTTTTCCAAAAACGATGTTAAAAAAGGTCATATATGCAGCGCTCACTGCATTCTGCTCTCGTCTGTAAACTACTAAAGAAAATAATGATGTCACACGCTGTCGTGGGTGAATCTGTTTGAACCCACCTGCCAGGATGCCACTGGTGACCCCTGGGATGCCCTGGATCTGAGTCACGTTGTTGTTTACAAAGTACTTGTCGCAGGTAGCATTGAGGAACGGCGAATCACAGAACATCTGCCACAGCTGGGTGGTGACTGTCCCATTGGCCGTCTCAATGGTCTTGGCGCACACGTCAAAGCTCTTCCACACCAAGGTGCGGTTCCCCAACAGACACACACTGGAGTCGGAAAAGAAAAGCGTTAGAGATCACGTATAGTAGAAATGAATAGAATAGAACAGAATAGAATAGAATGAGTGTCTTTGTTGTCATTGCACAAGTGAAATTAAACTGAAAGGTGTAGTCGTCTAAAAGTGCCACAGTTAAAAAAATCAAAATAAATTAATATACATATATATAAAAGAACAGTAAAACAATCTATATATATATATATATATATATAAATATATATATAAGAGAGAGAGAGAGAGAGAGAGAGAGAGAGAGAGAAAGACTGTAGAAAAATATAGCAGAGGAGGGAATATGATGAAAGTAGAAACATTTATTGCCAACGGATCATCATCTCTGTCCAAATATGTTGGTAGCTCCAGTCTTCCGTTGCATGAGACGGCGCGTGCAGAGTGACGCCCGGACTCAAGCCGAAAGTCGAGTGAGAAGCCGGGCCAGCAGGCCCATGAGTCCGACCTCACAGCTGCGCCCTGTTCCCCTTAAAAAACCCAGCAATCAGATGCCATGGAGCTGCTAACCGGTGCCACCTGTGGAGGAAGAACAGAGGACACAAGGGACTTCTCCCACCCACAGACCAGAGGCGGTCACACCCTCCCTAAAAAAAATAAATAAAATAAAATACACCATACACCTGGTAAGTCAGGCACTGGGACCCAGCCAAGGATCCATGCAGCCACAGTGAACGAGTGGACAGAAACGATTGAGGGAAACCAGAGGCAGGTGAACAGTGCGATCACTACAGGCAATGACCAAGCAGGAGGATGTTGACACCTGGCCAATGATGTTCAGAAGAGTCGTGCAGCAGGGCCGTATAAGGTGCAACCCCCGCCACCAACATTCCTCTCCAGACAAGCCTGAAAAACTGGGTTAGCATGCCTCCAAGGCTCAAAATCCCCCTAAATCCAACCCCAAACCAAATTACGCCCCCATTAATAACCACTAGCAAAATCCAAATGTGCACTCTATATACCAGTTATAGACCACTAAAACTCACCAACATCACACCTCAAGGCTAACAACCAGTGAAGAACTCCAACCCACAACTACCTGGGTAGACTCCAGACCCTACCAGAAAACAGATGTCCCGGAGCCAATTAAGGTAGGACCAGATACACCCAAGAAAGATGTAAACTCTAAGTCACCCGACTGCCAGCCCGGGAAATGGATCAAAAACAAAGACTCACCTGCTGGTGTACGCAATAGGGCATCTGCCTCAACATTAGACGCCCCTTTTACATGTCTAATAACCACATCCTATGCCTGCAAAAACAGAGCCCAACAAACCAATCATTGATTTGGAGACTTAAGACTCTTCAAAAAAGTCTGGGGGTTATGATCCATGTAAACCACCACAGTGCCACCCCCCAATATAAACCTCAAAATGTTGAAGGGCCCATATCAATGCTAAAGCTTCCTTCTGGATTACAGAGTAGTTAGATTGATACCTGTTGAACTTCCTAAAAAAATCCAAACAGGACTAAGTACCACATCCTCCTCCTCCCTTTGGAGAAGCCTGGCTGGTGATGTGAATTATGGGAAAAGCAGTCCTTCAGCGGAGACAGATAGACAGATCTTCGTGGTCACAGTTCCGAGAGGTTTGCGTTGTTCTTCATTCTTTGTTGGTTAAAATAGTTTGAAGAAGATTTCACATCGACCTAGAGGCACCAAAACCACATGGGGTCTTTTGATTAGCTCAGCCTAACTTTATGACCTAACCAAAAGGCCTTCTATCTGAAGGTGTCATCTAGCCTTTTGTTCCAGGCTACAGAGCCTTCAAAGCCTTCCTCTAATTAACATGAACACAGAGAGAAAAGGACTTCTCCTTTCCTTCAAGAGAGGACATTATATTTAACAGTTTTGTAAATGAATATTCCTATATGACTATGTTATAAGTGTAATTAAAATACACTACACTGGCCTCCACCTGAAAGCAAAATGGCTGATCAAAACATGGGGCTGAACTAGACATGAACACAATAGAACACAATAGTGATTTTATATTAACAAAGGCCTGTTGGTACTCCCTAGAGCACACAAGCTTTGTCTAAGCATTGAGCAATTCAGTCAAGGGGAAAACCACTGAAGAAAAATTTCAACAAAAACTTGTTTTGGCCCTGTCAGGCCAAGAAACGGCTGCAGCTCCTTTTTTGTGGTAGGGGAGGGAAAAACCAGCCACAGCTGTTACTTTGACATCAACTGGAGCCACTTGGCCCTGCCCCACCACACGACCAAGATACTGTATGTCACAGTGGCTCTAGCAAAGTCCCATTTAGCCAAATTGTTAGTCAACCTGGCCTCACCCAGCTGCAAAAAAAGGCATCTAATCTGCTGCAAATGGGAGCCATGAGTCACTAAACACTTCCAGATCATCGAAATAAATGGCACACCCTTCTAAACCACCAACAACCCGGTTCATTAGCCTCTGTAATGTCACAGGCGTCACCACCATTTCACCACAGTCATCCATTCTAGGCAACAGAAATGAATCAGACTCTGTCACTGAATTTACTTTCCGCAGGTCTGTACATAAACGTAACGTCTTATCCTGTTTTAGAACTAGAATACAAGGAGAAGCTCAACACCATGAAAATGGCGCCGCAATACCATTGCACACCTACTTATCCGGCACCTTTAGGTTATCTGGAGACGTACGATAAAAACGCTGCTTAATGCGTTGTGCACACCCCACATTGACCATATCAATCCATGATATCCTACAAGGCATATGACCAAAAATCTCTGGAAAGTCTGAATGCTGAGACACAGGAAAATGAGACTAAGTGACTACGAGTTCTTCAACCTGCCACACAGCACACCCTTGTCAGGACCTCGGACACACAGATGCTCACACTAAGAGCTGGACTCACACTATCAACAACACCGCTGCCACAGACAGAATGCTTATAGCACAGTTTTAGCAAATTAACGTGAAACAGTTGTGTAGATTTTCTACATCCAGGAGTACTCAACAGATAATTCAAATCAGAAACCCTTTCCTTGACAACGAATGAACCTGCATACCTTGCCTGAAAAGGTGAACCCAGGACTGAATACACGGTACTCTGCTCTATGATCGTATTGAGTTTTCATGTTCCCTTGAGCCAACTCAAACTTCTCCTGAGCCAGACAACCGGCTGTACACAAGCGATGCTGAAAACTTACTCACATAGTCTCACAAATCAGTGGGTGCATCTGACGAGACAATATTATCTTTTAGCACAGCCAAGGGCCTGTGCTCAGTGTGACCAAACACCAGTTCATTTGGACTAAATCCAGTATTATCTTGTAACGTTTCCATAGCTGCCAAAATCAACCATGGAAGTCCATCCTCCCAATAATGTGCCAACTCCACCCAAGATGATCATAACACAGCCTTTAGCGACTGATGGAACCACTCTAATGCTCCTTGGCTCTGATATGGAATAGATTGATTATGCCTGACTATGCCTGACCCCAAGGAGCTTCAAGACCTGAACAAACATGTGGGAAGTAAAATTGGACCCACGGTCACTCTAAATCAACTTTGGGAATCCAAAAACAGAAATAAACTGCAAAAGGACCTTTACCACCACCTTTGTAGTCACAGTGGGTAGTGGGAAAGCAGCTGGAAAACGTGTAGCCTGACACATTACAGTCAACAAATACTTCCTACCCGACTTGGAAACAAGCAGAGGGTGCACACAATCAACAAGCAAATACTCAAACGGTTCATGTACCATAGGAATTGGTTGTAATGGAGCAGACTTAACAGTCGGAATAGGTTTAACCATCAGCTGACGTACATGGCACGATCCAATATAGTGAGCTATATCTCTCTTCATCTGTAGCCAAAAGATATGTTTAAATTCACCCCAGTATGTTTTCCCCACACCCAGATGACCCCCCTGATCGTGAGCAGCCCTCAATACGTCTAAAACTGAATTCTTTGTAAACAACCAACTGAAACCTTGGCTTGCTGACAATATCACCATCACAACCAGACCACTTTCAGACCAACAATCAGTCTAGTTCAACATAACCTAGGGCCAAATCATGGATGTGACCTGCAGACACCACCTGCTCCTGTACTGAAAAAATTTACCTGTCATCCTTCAACACAATAACCCAGTCCTTCTTAGACACAACAACTGGTAACATGGGCAACACCACTGAAGCCGGGATGTCTACTACCAGCTCTGCTAGTCTGTTAGCCCAAGCACGAGTAACTACACAAACAGAAACCTTGGTGATGAGTAGCCTAAACACTACCACTAAAGATGGATCAGAGGCATTGGTATTTCCCCCAAATATGTCATTTCCCAGAATTATACTCAAGCCTCCGGAGGAAAAGCAGGTCGAACTGCCACAGAAAACACTCCTGATGCCAGGTCACAGTCCAGGGCCACCAGATGACATGGTACAGACATGTAGCCGAGCTCCATGCCATGCCAACCTGTGACTCATTGGAGATAAACAAAACAGATTGGACAATAAAAGAGTGTGTATCACGCAACACTTCGATGGTCACCGTCTCTGAACTCCCCTGGAGTGAGACACACGCAGTTGTAATGAATGGTTCAAAACCAGATTTGTCACCAGACTCTGTCTGTCTAGACTACTGTCTTTGTCTTATACAGTAATGGCACACATCTCTCTCCCATGGACGACCTGTTGGACCCTGTGGACCATGTGCAACAAACTTGTAATCCAGAATGCATGCATAGCCATACTCATCCCAAGACATGGGATGCATGCCTGAGCCAAAACACTGTGTCAAAGTGAAATCTTCCGCCAATTGAGCATCTCTCATGACTCCATCCAGCTCACGCTCATTCAAATACGTCACCACTTTACCTGGTAATGCATCCTTAAACTTCTCCAAAATATCAATTCTGACAACTGAACCGCTGTTGCATACCAGCACTTAAAATGAGTCATCAACTCATTCACAAACTCCACATTGGTCTGTCTGTCCTGCTTAATCCACTGTAGAAAACATTGTCTATTGTCTATTCTGTGGTCAACTGGTATGCCTGTTGACTTCCCTCCCTCATACGTCAAAAAATCCATCGATTAACCTCTTCGTTGTATCGGGTGCGGGGTTCAAAGTGTGGGAAAAAAGTAGCAGATTATAGTCAGGAAAATATGGAATAAAAAAACAATGTCTCAGATTCACTCCATTTTAATTGTAAGTCAATGTATCCATTTTAATAAACAACTGTTGCTAGTGTTGATAATAGATGACATATATTTTTTGCATATTGTAAATCATTCGGTCTTTCTCCAGCCCCACAGTAAGTCTCCTCTGTGACGTGGTGGCAGTGGTGACAGTTATTCATCTCATTTTTATCAATATTGACAAACATAACACTGTTTAGTCTTAAATTCAGCTGCACTCTGTGCCTTTCATGCAGAGGCATCATAACAAGTAAAGTCACAGGTAAATGACGTGGAGAGAGCAATTCGAAACCTTCAACAGAGACCTGGCAAAACACAAAGAGACGTTTAGTTTCATGTTACAATCACTGGAATTTACAAATTTTCTCTTCCATGTAACATAGTTAAATAGAATTGTTATGCTCTGTAGTTTTTACTAAATTATTGTGTATTTCATTATTAGAAGTCATTTGTGATGTCCGGACTTTGAGGGAGGACCAAAAATGCGGAAACGAGAACGGATGATGGAAAAAATGCACAGTTTATTTTAGAAAGGGAACAGCGATCGTAATGTCCGTTTAAGTGAGGGTGGGCACGAAGGAGGTGATCGTCTGTGGAATCTGAACTCAGCCAGGGATGGTCCAGAAACCGGGGAACAACGGTACCGAAGGGGCCAGGTGGGTTCGGAGTGATGGACGGTCCAGGGTTCGGCAACGGAGAGCGAGGGGCGGTGGTACAAACGGGGATAATCCAACTCCATGTGATCGGGTCGAAGCAGGTGAGTCCAAGATCCAGTTAATCAGTCCGATCTGGCAAACACGACAAAAAGGGTGAGACAAAGAGGCAAAAATCCAAAGACAACAGGCGAGGGGTCAGAAATCAGGTAGTCAGTCAGAAAGATACGCGGGTTAGTATAACGGCAGGCGAAAATACAAACGAGCGACGAGACAGAGGAGAACAGGGGTTTAAATACCTAAAGGGGAGGAGAGACAACCAGGCGCGGCTGAAACCCATCATGGATAATAGGGAAAATCAGAACAGGTGGTCATGAGGGAAATAACACACCAGACACGGGGAATACTACAAAAAATAAAAATAAACAGACGGGACCTAACCAAGCTCAATGGACAGATGTGACATCATTGAGCTCAAATAAAATCAAACACAAGAAAAAGATGTGATTGTGGTGATGGGAAGCTTCATTGGCATTGAATTTCTACATGACAATAAGATATTTTGAAAAATTTCACCAAAAAAAGACTAAAATAGTTTGATCCTCCATTAACACCCAAAGAGCAAGATTTTGAATTTAAAAGTATTTCTATGAGTGTCTCATAAAGGGTTAAAACGATGTAGTGATGTCATCTTCAGTGTGACTGCAGCAACTACCAGCAGTATATATTGACTGTTATATCTACTATTATTTATTATTTTTGTTTTCTTCAAGCAATAACATAGTTGTTTATGCTTAAAATCCATGCCGTTTTATTAAGATAGAGCCAAATTTGCTACACGTTTGTAGGTTTCCCACTAGGGTGACTCAGTTTCCAACATCTCCACATGATGACTCACACATATTGACACAATCAATGGTTATACACATTGTTACAGCACCACATTAGCACACGTGGAATCTCTGCAAAGGTTGCACTTGAAATACTATTTCCCATAAAGTTGGAATAATTTGGTTTTCAGACGTATCCTCTTCATTTTTTACCTTTTACCTCAGATCTAATAGCTACATAGTGAGTCCCAGTTGTAGTTTATTTCCTAAGAATGAATCATTTCAAGAAAAGAGCTAAAAATATTTGTTTATTCCAACTTTACAGGCAACAGTATATATTTCCTTCCACTGGAAAAGCAACATTATTATCACTATTACATAAACAAATCACCCTTCATAAAGTGATGTGAAGATGTATGATAATATATTGATTTGTATTTTCCATTACGTACATTTCTAATCGGACCAGTAATAAATCTAACCATATTTCAAACTATGTCTACAATGTTAATATAAACAGAAGATATTACAGATGTACCTTCCAGGGAAAATTCCTTCATTACACCGACATGTGAAAGTAAACACATTAGAGATTTGAAATAAAGATATTTTTCTGCATTAGTGTGCTGGTGATTAACAGTCTACCAGTAACTCCTAGTGTTATTCGTTTCCAACAGTATACATTTCCACATGGTACAGTGTAATCAGATAATCTTAATCCATTCACAGTGGTTTGAATGTGGCTGGAATTGCTTTGTTCCTTTAATTGATATAATGCAGATGAAACGGAGATATGAGCTGTAATGAGTTCTCATTGGATTAATGGTGCGTCACAACTAAGTTATTTTTCAAGGATTGTTGTTACAGCCAATGGTGTCCATTGTATGTCACTACGTCCTTGGCTCATCTTTAATATAACGAAAAGAAAAAGGTCTTCCTTTTTCTTTTTTGCCACGCTTCACATTTCCTGATATTTTTTTTTTATTCCAGATTGAGAGAGTAGATTTCTAAGCTATTAACATGAGACTAACCTTTTGCGTATATCACATCACCTGGGGGAGCGGGAGTTGGAATGGGGTGTGTATGATTCCGCTGTAGTGACAGATGTGGATTCATGTAGTCTTTAAGGAAGACAAGAGAAAGTCTCCAAAAGCCTCCAGCTAAGGAATGATAGGTGGGCTTATCTCTGTATCCTCCTTAACGGCAAAGACTGAAGCTCCCGGAAGACTGGAGGAATGGCACATCATTTATTAAACCCGGGGGATGTTGATTTATTTATTTTTTTGTCCCTGTGTGGCCACAATTCCCCAGAAAACCTGCTTATCGTTCTATGCCCTGATTTTCCCATTTTCACCACCGTATCACATCACTGTCAGAGTTCTTCTAAAGGCCCACCTCTGTGTGAACAGTGAGTGAACCTGCTTTGTTAGATACCATGAAGTAATGGTACTAATCAGTGGTGGACCCTCAAGGCCAGCAAGGCCTTCTCTGCTGGCCATACATAATCAGGAATATATTTTTTTCCACAAATATGTATGAAATTATTCCACATGGTCTATTCTCTTTATTTCATAGCTTTCCTAAGTTGGTTCATCAGCTTCCAGCCCCAGGTGGAGATTTGGATGGCGTGGTTTATGTTTTTATCCAATCATTATTCACTATCATGTGTCCCAGGGTCCAAAATTTGCCTCTAGGCCTTCAGAAGTGGACAGTGTTGGTGCACGGTAGCTTAAAGTGAATGAGAACGGACCTGTGGTGTTAACAAATCAGCTTTAAGTTTGGCTTAACTGGGTCCAGCTAGGGGGCCTATTGCGTCATTGCATGCATGTCTTTTGATTGCATACGCGATAGAGAGACGCAGAGCTATGCAAAGCTGCATAGAGTACACCTGAGCAAACATGTAAATGTGATAAACAGGAAATAAGGAAATGGACCATGTGTTTAGCGTGACAAATTGTTTAAAAGAAAAGCGAAGAGAGGATGGGCGGACCCGTTAGCAAGAATGACTCAGCAGGAAAAAGGATTTATCCAACACTTTCAAGTTGATAATTAACTAAGAATGGTACACCTTGGTGCCGGGTTTCGAAAAGTAAGTTAATATTATTATTAATAGTATATTATTAACAAATATAAATAGTAAGGTACTGTAGATAGATCGCATGGCACCGGACCATGTCATATGATGCCGTGCCATGGCATGCCATGGCCATGTGGTACCATGTGATCTACCCTCCGGCGATCTACACCGGTGCCGGCGGATACCGGGTCCTTTGTCATTTCCTTTTTTTTCTCTATTATTAGTCTACTGAGTAGACAAATATAACTCCATGTGATCTGCCCGCCGGTGATCTACACCGGCACCAAACCCGGTGCCGTGGACACTGGGTCCTTTGTTAGTTCCTTTTGTTTCTTTGTTATTAGTCTAGTGAGTAGACTAAACTCTGTTGTACGTGACTTTATGTTCCGGTGATGCAGTTGTATGTGTTTTGGTCTAAATGTATCATTTGTAGAGCCATGGATCAGAATTATGGTTTTAAGAGGTGGGTAAAGTCGGATAGGACATCACTGCAGGCGCAGGTGTGAAATGCACGGCCCATAGTACCGATAGTACTGATATTCAAGGGGTTTATGTGGATCTTGACAGGTGTCTGGATCAGCACTTATGTTAATCCATTGTTCTTAAAGTGATATTGTAATGTTCTAAAAGATGTTCCTTTCAGCTTAAATATTTTTATTGTATTGTATTATTGTAAATACTTATTGGATCGTTGTTTTTTTTGCATTTATGGGTTAAAGAACCAAATTTGGTAACTTCATTGACCTCAATTTTCAAAATGCATGTCGTTGATCTTGATTTTCTATGTAACAATATAATTTCTTTTTAGAAAATTCCCAAAAATAATAGTGTTGTGATGTCCTCCAATAACACATTAAGATTGAAAATGTTGAGGTTTGTAATTTTCCTAGGAGTGCCCATAAATAGTTAATGCAGGTGTGGCCCCACATGGAGACGGTGGCTGTCGTGTAGCATCACATTGCGATAAGAAAGACGAGAAGGGAAAAGAAATATATTAGCTAAACAAATCAATAGTGCATTACGGGCTCCAAGAGGGATTCTAAAAAAGAGCAATGCTCCAAGGTGGTAAGCATAAGGTCCCTGTCCAGCTCTAAAACACACACATACGGCAACAAACATCCAGTGGAAAATCATTCATGATGGTCCCGCAGACACCAGCCCTGTAAAGTGCATGGGGTTCACCGTGTGTATGTGGAACGGAGGTGATCTGTTACTCCAGCAATGTGTGGAGTTTTATCACAGAAAGGAAACGACACTATGTAGCAATTTTTGGTACAATAGGGGAAATGGCAGGACTGTGTCGCGTCATACTAACGGTTCCCTCACCGCGCATGGTACGTGACTGACAACTTCAATTCACTTTGACAGACCTACAGGGTGCCATGGCTCACCGTTCGTCCCTTTGATTGCTACATTAACTTCTTATCTATCTAATACTTATCCTTGCTCTTCCGCTTTTGGACTGCCTGCGTACGCCGCCACACTTAATAGGATGGCTCTCTGCGTGCCTAGGGACCAACGGAACGCCAACAATTCAGCAAATCACACACGACGAAAAGTCAGTGAATCGCACACAGGTGAAGACAAACACTTCATTAGTTCTTACATGTGAGAACAAACAGTTCATTAGTCAGGCTCAGAGCGGGGATGACTCACTCCTTTTCTTCCCTCGGCGTAGACGTAGCTGATGTTGACCTGAGAGATAGTGCTCAGATACAATCCATCACCATCCTGTGTCCTCCGGGATCCAGCTTCTCACCTCTGCACCGAACGAGCACTTTGCTGCACTGGCGATGAATTATAGAGATGGACGTGCATCTTTATTTGAAGCACCGGAAAGTTGGGTTGCGGCTGTGTTTCCTTTTTCCATGGCCACCGCGGTCAGACGTATATTAGATCCTCTGACGGAAGACCAACCCTCCAGAGACTGCGTTGGAACAGGTCTCAGTCAGTTTGTATTAGAAACAGACCGAAAAATATGAAGTTTTCAGCCACGAAAATCTGATCTGAGGTCCAAAGTAAAGGTCTATCATTACGGTACCATACCATACCATACCATGCCACCTTTATTTATAAAGCACTTTTAAAACCAACTACAGCTGAAAACAAACTGCTTAACATTAAGCAGATAAAAAAACAACCCAAAAAAACAAAACAACTATAAAACAATCAGATACATCATGCAAATAAAACAGTAAATAGAATGAATTAAACAAAGTAAAAGTAAATAATGTAACACAAATAAAACAGCCCTAAAAGTAAAAAAAAAATCAGTAAACTGGAACATAAATCTGGCTGTCATTGGGATAGCAGTGAAAGGAGATTGCATGCTTTCTCAGGATGGATCCCATGGGAAGGAAATAAAGCAAAAAAACAATTGAGATGTTCCAGTTCTCATCCATTTGGACAGCCCATCTGCGTCTGACAGTAGAACATATCTATCTATCTATCTATCTATCTATCTATCTATCTATCTATCTATCTATCTATAAAACTTACTAGAGTAAGTTAACCCAGATTTAAAAAATCGGACGCCTGCTCTACCACGTGAGCCATGGCTGCCTATATATATAAGGCGGCCATATATACATATATA
>JAPTHA010000002.1:18446447-18474659 GCA_029814585.1 Gymnapogon annona
TGTCAACAGTACTATAAACAGTGAAAATACTGCACATCAGTGCAAACAGTACTATAAACAGTGAGACCACTATATATTAGTGTAAACAGTACTATAAACAGTGAAAATACCATATATCAGTGTAAACAGTACTATAAACTGTAATAACCGGTCAAACCCAATCAAAAGACGTGCATGCACTGACACTATAGGCTTGCTAGCTCACCCCTGCAAAGCCAAACTTGACGCTGATTGGTTAACGCCACAGGTCCATTCTATTTCACTTTAAGTTAGCATGCACCAGCACTGTCACTTCTGAAGGCCTAGGGGCAGATTTTGGACCCTGGCAACACATGACAGTGAATAATGATTGGATAAATACTCTAACATAAACCCCGCCCTCCAAATCACCACCTGAGGCTGGAAGCTTAGCAACCAATTTAGGAAAGCTATGAAATGAAGAGTATAGATCATGGGGAATAATTGAATACATATTTGTGGAAAAAATATATATTAAAAACATATATTCCTGATTATATTTAGGCCAGCAGAGAAGGCCTTGCAGGCCTTGTGGGTCCACCACTGATACTGAACCTTTATAAGTAACAAAATGAAATGTAAGTCTCCCTTTGACTATCACCCTCCCCTCTCATTCCTGTATACTGTAAAATAGGATATTTGTATTTTATTTTAAATTGTGTTATCTCGCAACACCTTTATAACTCCTCTCCCATACTGTTCCATAGTTTGACATCACGGCGTGAAATGCAAAATCTTTTAATGTTTGTGCGGATTTTATTCATTTAAAAATTTTCTTTCCCTCTTAATTGATAACTTCTCTCACGATCCCTAAACATATTGTGAATATTTTCTGGTACTTGATTATTATGGGATTTGAACATGATTCTGTTGTCGATTTGGAATTTTACTATGTCTGTGAATAAATAAATAGACTGCCTGATTCTCATCATGCTGCCTTTGTGAACTCCAGTGATCCTGGTAATTCGTGTTCTGTCTGCCTCTTTGACTTGTCTTTGTCCCTGTTGGGGCGTCACAGCCTCAGATGGTGGTCTGATTTGTTCCATGTGTTGTGGGCCACTTGCGTGAAAGAGGGACGCATTTTTCTCCTCGACTCTTACTGTAATGTGAGATTATCAAGACCCATTGTTGCGTACATCGGGCTCATGCTACTGATGTAGTCTATCCTCACACATGTTCCTTAAGATAAAACAAACATACTAACAAACAAACAAACACCAAACCAAACTCACAATCCTCTCATCCCCTGTAAGCTGTGCTCTGGAACAGTGATCAAGATAAGACGAGCAATTTTACATAGCAACAACCCAGGGCAGCCACAGGGAAATATATATTTATACGTATGTTGTCTGGCCAATTCTCCCTAAGGAGCGAGATATGAGAATGAGATTAGCCAATGAATAGTAACATGGAAACGTCGTCTTTCATTAGCGTAAATGCCATTCTCATACGCTTTCAATTTTGCTTGTTTTGCAGGTTTTTATCCACGAACAAAAGGACAAAACGGAAGAGACTGAGCTTCAGTGGATTTATTGGCAAAGACATAAAAAACACAGTCAACTTTTGTGCTGTGGGGGGACTTGCAACTTTTGGGCCTGTTACATCTATAAAGGTGACCTTGATGTAAAGACATAGGCTTCAGTATTGTGATGAGCGTCCAGTAAACTGCTACAAAATTCTTTATTGTCTCCATGGCCTGTGACTGGCTCATAAGACGTCACACCTCTATGTGGTGGAGGTGGCTCCACTTCTTTATCCTCCGTCTTTGCATTAATGAAATAGGCTTTGTGTGCCTTATTATATTGCATGGCAGTAGACGTTCATGGGTAATTTCACACACTCATAAAAATGTTAATCTACAATGATAATACTGCAAATTGAGTTCAATAATTTGATCGGGCATGGAGAAACATCTTTGTCTGCTCAACCTCCATTTTCACAGTCTGTATCTGCTCCCGTCTGCCTTTCTCCACACTCTTTACATGTGGGTACGCGGTATAAATCCTAAGTGCACAGACCACTGTTGTGCACGAAATTGTATTCGTCATAGCTTTGCTGTCATGTCCACCGCAGTGCTCTGAGTCGTCTAATGGAGGCTTTTAGGGAGGGTAACTTTCAGATGGCCAGTTCAGGTCACAAGGTCTGTGGCAATCACCGGCAGGTGAAGCCCATTCCTCAGGGGAAAGCAACACAGTTCACTGTTCAGTTGTCCTCGGCATTAAGTTGACTCGGGACAGATTTCCAGGAGGGCTAACCACGTGACACACTAGGGCCACTGTAATTGTCATATAAATGTGTGATCCACTAGCATGTTACAGTAAAAGGGTTATTCACGTTTCCCTCAGCAACGATACAGACAGTGCGCTCATGACGTCACAGTCGGCTGAAGTCACCCATACAGCGAGCAGAAGGAACACAACTGTCACTGACCAACGACAATGATATTAAAGTGAACATGAAATGCTCGACTATCAGTGAGGATGGTTTCTTTTTATCGGAGGTAATACTATGTGGCACTGAAATAAAATGTCTTATTCACATTGGTTTATCTGAAAACTAGACAGATTTCCAAAACTTGAATCCAGATAGATGATGACATCACTCAGTGGGTTCATTCCTGCTGTTCACCTGTAGAAGTTGCAAAAGTCAACACGTTTATTGAGATCGCCGTAGATTGGACTGCACTTACATAGCACTTTTCTACATGGTATGGTACTCAAAGCGCTTTACACTGACTCACATCTGTCCATTCACACACCAGTGGGTGGCTGCTACACCATGCCAGGCCCCACTGGGAGCAATTTAGGGTTCAGTGTCTTGCTCAAGGACACATTGACATATCGGAGCCAGGATTGGACAACCTGCTCTACCAATTGATACACAGTCCCCCATAGGTTACAACTTCCATTATATGTGAATGTAATATCCTCATATTATTACATTGATGAGGAGTTAAATATGATTACAGTTCATGCGACAGGTCTGAATAGATGAGGTTCAGATTGTCTAAAGGCAGTGGCGGGCCATGCCTTTCAGACTTGGGCCAGCACTGATGTCCTCCCGACTTGATCCACTTCTTAAAACCATAATTCTGATCCATGGATCTACACATGATGTATTTAGACCAAAACACATACAGCGATATCACCTGAAGATAAAGTAACGACAACACACTTCTATTAGTCTACTGAGTACACTAATAACAGAGAAACAAAAGGAAATGACATCCATCCGCGCCGCACTCTGGCATCTCTTGGTCTGATGTCGGCCGACATCACGCCGTGGTTCGGTCTTGCAGTCCTGTGTCGTGGTCCGGTCTTGCGGTCTGGTGTCGTGGTCCGGTCTCGCGGTCCGGCGTCAACCGGTACCGTACGGCACATTTGTTCATAATATATTTTAATAATAATATTAACTTACTTTTCAGAGCCCACCACCCATGTGTACTGTTCCCTCGTAGTATCAACTTGAAAGAGTAAATAAATAAATCAATTTTCCTGCTGAGTGTCGTGGTCGGTGTCCTCTCTTTACAGTGGCTAGGTTTTCTTGCAAAGTTATTCTTGAGAAAGGCGTTGTAACTAAATCTACGACCAAATGATATCTTCTCCTCCTTCAGCCATTGTGGGTTGAAGAAACTAAAACACCTTGTCACGCTACACAAACTATCCATTTCCTTATTTATTGTTTATGACATTAACGTGCCTGCTCAGTCTGTTCTGCGCAGCTTTGCATTGCTCCTCCTCTCTCTATCGTGTATACAATCAAAAGACGTACATGCACTGTCGCTATAATACACCCACTAGATGGCGCCAGTAAGGCCAAACTTGACGCTGCCGAGTAACAGCCACAAGTCCGCCACAAGGTCCCATACATTTTAATGCAACCGTGCGCCAGCACAGTTCTGAAGCCCGAGAAGCAGATTGTCGACCCTGGCAACACATCATAATGAATAATGATTGGTTAAAAACTCTGACATAAACCCCGCCCTCCAAATCTCCACCTGGGGTGGGAAGCTGAGCAACCAAATTAGGAAATCTATTAAATGAATAGTATAGACCATGGGGAATAATTTAATACACTCAACAAAAATATAAACGCAACACTTTTGTTTTTGCTCCCATTTTTCATGAGATGGACTTAAAGATCTAAAATTCATTCCAGATACACAATATTATCATTTCTCTCAAACATTGTTCACACATCTGTTTAAATGTGTGATAGTGAGCACTTCTGCTTTGCTGAGATAATCCATCCCACCTCACAGGTGGGCCACATCAAGATGCTGATCTGACATCATGATTATTGCACAGATGTGCCTTAGACTGTCCACAATAAAAGCCCACTTTAAAAAATATATTCCTGATTATGTTTAGGCTAGCAAAGAAGGCCTTGCTGGCCTTGAGGGTCCACCACTGTCTAAAGGGAACGGGTGCTGTTTCATCACATTACATCCTGTTTTAGGCTGTAAAGAACATAAGGATTAATCCGCCAGAATTTTGTGTTGCTTGCACATGTGCAGCTCATTCCCACCTGTGCATGTACATTTGTCTGTACCAAAGTTAGAAAAACAGTACTATCATGTGTCATTCATGTTGACTAGAGGCTTATATTTAGAGATTTGTAGTACAAATTTTAATGTCAGTAATCTTGTTATTTTAGTTTAACATCTGGCTGAGCATATGATGCTCACCTACCTACAAATGTCGGAAAACCTAACTCAGTGTCAATAGATTAATAGGCTTTTAGTAACTTGTAAGAACCCCTGTTGAGACTAACTGCCTTTAAATGATGTTGGTAATTATTTGTCTTACTCACAGATTGTAGTTTCCCCCAATTAATGCACTCATGTCTCTACATTCAGAATGAATGGATACTATATTCACTGGCAAAGTGTTGGCACATCTAGAGAGACTACAGGATTACGATCCAAATCACATATCTGATTTACATTAAGGCTCAATTACATAAATAATTGTTGGAAACTACAATATAATGTTAATGCCAACTGCTGTAAAAGGATGAAACAGGTAGCTCTCCTCTCCAACTGAACCCAAGTTTTCAACAGTTGGAATATTCAGCTAGTAGGTATCGAGTTTCCAATATCAACAGCCTATCAGAACATTAATTATACAGCATTTTATGTGTTTGTCTTGCTTTGTATGTGTGTTTTTTTGTCTATCTCTGACCCTGCCATTGTGGCTGGGGAATGTCATATTGTAGTGTAAAAAAGCAGCAGTGAACTAAAAAGTAGTTGTACTCAAAAAAGCAAGAAGTGGTGCATCCAGTTACTCACACTATCTGTTCAAATGGTGGTGTGGTGCATTGTGGGTATGGGTAGCTGCAGTGATGCTAATGAAGTCTGTTTATAGATAGTCTGTCAGCACTAAAAGTGTTTGGGTCATTAACTTAAACCCACAGAATTTTTAGTAAAGTGTTTCATTGCCATTGCAAAGTCATGATGTTGGACTTAAAGACATTCAGACACCATTAACCCACCGATGCCAGCGAGTGTCTGCTGCATCAATAAGTGATGGACATTAATTCAACTGTTATTACCATGTTAGGTCAGTCTGTGTCTTGATCTGACCATTTTATCATGTCGTGTGTTACTTGAATATATGTTGGATTGTCAGAGCTCTTACAGCGAGTCAATTTACTGCAGCCTGAGTTACTTTCTGCTTCAGTGTTAATGATTTCTTATGAGACTCCCCTCCAGCAAAGCTTCGAATATTCGCATTTGATTACTGGCAAAGCCCTGGAGCCGTAAAAAGGGAATTCCGTCTTCTTCTGCTCTGACAAAAAACCTACAAAATTAGTCTTTCCTGAGAACTGTTACTAGGCAACCAGAAAAGAGACTAAATAACAATACCACTTCCCCAATCAAACTTCATAGTCTGACATAAATTGTTGCTTTTTCGACTCGTGATGCAGAGAACCAGTATTTTTCACAGCTTAGTTCCGAAGTCTTGCACAAACATTGGAGGACAATAAAGTAAACAGGGTCCAATATAAATTTACTTCCAAGGGACAGCTTTACAAAACCGAGTTACTTAAAACAATGAATCCTCCCATCATTGAGTAATAGGAAGCTCAACAGTTGATGTTCAGCACAGGAACAAGGCAGCAACAAATTGTGTCTCCTAATAGTCACTGAACTGGATCAGCAGCCACAATCATTATTGGACCTGTGTGTGTTCTAAGGGACAAACAAGACATACAGTGCGCCCCAGGGAAGGAGAGGGGATAAGGATGTCGACACAACCTAGCAAATTAATATGATATTGTTACTGCTAAGCGGAATAATAGAGGCAAACGGTCTTTCTTATATCCAGTCAATCCACTTTCATGAATCTGATTTAAGTCCCAACTCAAGTAATAAACACATATTACTTCTGATGATTGATCACTAGTGAAGAAAGCTGTTCGGAGGAATTAGAAGGTGATTACTCTGCGACCCATGCATGATAATATATGCATATTTGCATATTTTTTACATAACAGCTAACCCCGAAGGTGAGAAAGCGATTCAATAGTGGCTGATTTTGACTGGTGCATTATATAACTGATTCATATTTTACTTGAGGAAGGTTTTACAAGTGCACAGTGACATTAATCTAATGTTTCTCCTTTTCAATCTGCCTTACTTTCTGAGTTCAGTAATTGTATTCCTAAACCAGTAAGAGTAAACAATGAAAGAGGAGATTGTTTCATAATAAACCAAAACACTATGTGGGGAACATCGGACCGTAATATCTCATATTAAACTGTTTAACATCCGTTAATGTTAATAAAAACCTTAATGAAACTAAAAGCATCGCTGTCCATTAATGATATAAATTACAATAGAATTGCTATCATCAAGTTAAATCCTGAGATAATCAATATCTACATATTTGGTACATGACGCAAATGCTTTTCTTCACATAAATTTGAGACATTAGCTCAACTATTATGGGTCATTCTTTTGAGATTGATTTTTTTCCATTCTCTGTCACCTAGTCAGTGTTTGTTAAGGTACGTTATGTTGGATGAAAATGTCAGATGTAACATTGGTGATCAGGAGGCCAGCCATAAAAAATATTGAGCTTTGAGAAACTCACAAAGAGTTAGTTTGTCATTTGTAGCTTTTCTCTGCTGTACTGTGTGTAGGTCCCCACATCTGAGGGTGATTGAACTGCAATCCTTTTCGACCAGCCAAATTGTGTATGACAGACTGAAAGTTGCTATGAAACGGTCTTTATCCATGGAATGGTGCATTGTGGTTCCTTAATGAAAGCTTCTACAGTTGTTAGGGAACCTGCATGATTTTGTGTCACAGGTGCATGGCAGTTGGTGACTTTGAGCATCACAGTGGACTAGAAATGTTTGCCCATGAAAAGGAAATAAAGCAATCCAAGAGAAAAATAGATGGGAAAGTACTGAAAATGGCATGTCTGATATGACTGATGAGGTGGCTGTTGAAAGACAGTTGAAGACAAACAATAAGAAATTTACCTTCACCACCTGAGCGCTGGCAGCTTGAATAGAAGTGGAGCTGCAGGGTTAAAGAGGTGAGAAGTCTCCCATGGTGACAGGAGTGTGGCCATTATCACACAGCACCCATGGGCATTCATTATATTGAGTCATTTCTGCCACATCAAGGTGCCAGCTGGAGATAAGCTCTGTTTGGCTGAACCTGTGAACTTACCTGCATCTCTTAGAAGCTGTCCTTACCACATAAATTGATGTACGTACCTTCGCCACTGTCATTGCCTTATATGGACACAACAAAAGTTCTGTAGCTGCAGTAGGTGACAGCACTGGCAAAATTTTATTTAAAGTTCACCAAACAAAACTATTTACAACTTTGAAAACTTTAGAGATTGAGTAGAATATTGGACACTAGAAGATTTTGGATTTGGATTTTATAAAGTGTGCGTCTGAAATGCGTGGCCAACACAAACTGGAGCAAGGATGTGAAATGATTAAACATTCATTTATCTTCTGAACCCGCTTTATCCTTTGCAGGGTCGCGGAGGTCACTGGACAAGTTTACCCTCGGAACTCAAGGGCGAAGGCGGGGGGACCCTGGACAAATCGCCAGTTCATCGCAGGGATAAGATTAAAGTATATGAGTATATAAATTCTATATAAAAAAAGAAGTATTTGTTGTCAGTCCTCTTGAACTTTAAATACGGTCAGACAAACTGAAAGGAACAGGGATGGACTCTTTAGATTATTGGATTTCCGCAAGGTCAGATCTTGTTCGACTGGGTAACTGTGTCTGGGATGTTAATGAGCATCAAAGGGGCTCCATGGGGGACTGTTTTGGCTCCCTTTTTACTCACATAATACACATTCAACTTTAAGTACACCTCTGAGGCCTGCCAGGTCCAGAAATGCTCCGGTTGTGATATTGCTATTGACAAATTGTATAGACTAATAGACTACTATGTAAATCATTTACTGATTATTTGTTTAAGTTTTAAGATTATTTTATCCGTGTCTTTTCATGAGTAGAAGGGCATACAGAGTGGTACTAATCTTTTTCAAGGTACAATTTTAGGTAGTACATCTCACAACAATGCAATAATAGAATCCCCATTTATTTTCAATCTATACAAGTGTTGCACATTTTGTCCAGCTTTTGGTAAAGCATTTCTGTCATCCTGTTGCCTAACTATCAGTCATGCACACAATTCCCAGGTCTAGTGACCTGTAGCAAGCAATTTAGAGTGAATCAGCCTTTACACTTGACAGACATGTACCCACACTTTGGTCATATTACAATCACACTGATGCAGATGACACAGCCTCAGGCCATATATGTGCAGAGAATAATGGAGAAAATATTTGGAATGAATTATTACTAATGCAGAATATGACAGAGACAGTGTTAATTATGATAACTGGTGAGATAATGATTTCATCAAAGACAGAAACAAAAAATAATGCTGGTTTTGTTAAGTGAACACACAAGAAAATCAGTCACCTCGCTCTGATCTCCAAGTGAATTTATAACGTCTCTCTCTCCCTCTAAAGACTTTTAGAGGGAGAGAACCCTTTTTTTTTAAGTGTTATGAGGTATTTATCCTTTCTGTCCTGATTGGTGTGATATTTCCTTGAGTTATGTTTCCTTTTAAAGAGCTTCTTTTCTGAATATCTAGTAGACTCATTGGGTTTTAACCTTCACTCCCCATTGTCAGGCTTGGAAGACAAACATCAAAGAAACAGTTTTGTTTTTCATTTACATCACATTAACTGCAGTGTTGATTGGCCCTGTTAAAACAGCAATTGCAGGTACAGCTTCAAACCCATTGGCTACTCCATGTGTTCAGACTCAGACTGGGATAATAACAATGTACATCTAGAAAGGGAAATGGTCGAAGACACCTGCTAAATAGAGTTCTTTTGCAAGCGTTTGAGCTGCCTTTTCACTTCAAGAGGGGTGAAGAAGGACGTGTCTTTTGATGTGTTGAGTCCATGGTTGGGCTAAGCCTCAGGATAGACACTTGTAAAAACAGACAAAGCCAAGTCAAGGTTGAGGATTTGAAAAGGAAGTAGCCATAGTTACAAGGTTAGTCAGTTTGGCTAGTCCCTTCTAGATTGGAAGGGAGGGAGGATTAGATTAGAGTTTGATCATCCTCAAGTACGTATGATAATGGCCTCAGCACAAGCAACATTAAACTTACACGCAGCCTGTCATCAAAAACAGCACAAGGCTAATTAAGCTTCTCCACTGAATTCTAGCCCACAGTCTTGATTCCTTGTCTTACTCTGCGCTTGGATAATATGCCGATAAAACATTGTAAGCGTTGCAAAGTACTCTCTTGACCTTGATGAGGCATCAGTCACGATGAGGAGCTGGGGGGGGGGATTTTGACATCGGCTTATCTAAATAGCTGAGTGCCTACAGTTGGCGCACAAGGATAGAGTAGAAGAACGGAAAAAAAGGCAAATAAAACGAATATGAAAACAAAGCCAAAAAAAATCATATGCGCCTGCCAGAATTCTTATGCCGTATGTTTGATTGAACTTCCTTCCAGAGTCAGAAGGTTGTGGATGTGGCAGATGGCATGAAGACAAGACTCTAAAGTGACTAGATTTAGGCAACAAACATGGTGTGGTTGAGCTGATAAAGATGCTTCTGTTGAAACAGGAGTCACGAAAGCCAACATTAATGAGTGAAAGCATGTCCACATTATCTATCTGTGACCAGTATTATTTTGTACCATGTGTAAATGCAGGCTGACTGTCCTTGTTCATGAACTTACTCTGCTCATCCGTCATGAATGGTAAAAAATAATGGGTTACTGTTCTCATGCGTAGAATGAGCACGTTTTACACTTATCGTTAGTAATAATCAGGCCACCACTTAAGACTTTGATTGTGGTGAGATTAAGCAGCAGATCTCTCAAACCTTTTGGTGCAAACAGAGGACCTCATACTGTTATGACACAGTTTGTATTCATAGTGTTTCCTTGTTAGGTCTCAGAAATTAAATTCAAACAAACCCTTATGGCTTTGCCAGTTAAAGTGGCTTAGTGCGTACCACTGCCTGTCAACTGTCCCTTTTATTCTCCAGACACAAAATGCCAAGGGTGCCGAGGGTAAGGATAAATTATAAGCCTCCTGGTGCTATACTTCTGCTCTGACGCTGTCATCCTCCAAGCACTTGGGAGTAAATATCTTTATGAGAGCATCCTGCATGTTGAATAGCCACTAATATATGATAATATCTGATTAACCATGCAGCAATTGATGGAATCTGTGAATAAGAGCGAGCATTTAATGGGTCAAATTCATGCATGTTTTATTACCACTACTTCTTTGGAACCAGAAAATTACCTAATTTTTCAGTGGAGTATCCGACTGAAATCAACATCTCTTCGCAGCACTCTCTGAATTTCATTAGAGACAGCGTAGACTTTCTTGTGGGTGAATGCTGGGGACTTCTATAATCAAGAAAACAAACTTTGAGGATGCCTGAAAAAAGAATAAGAAGAAGCTGGCAAGAAACCTCTTTGGGGCTAATGTTGGAAGGCCCTCATGAATACTCCTCTGTCGTCCCTCTCCCTTCTTCCCAGTGGGTTAAATAAGCACAAGGGGCACTGAAATTAAGTGAAGCACTCCTGTACAGCGACCAATGACCCTCTCAGACTAAAGTAGCTAAGAGTAAGGGGGGCTGCAAGGAAGAGGGATTATCTTCTGCTTCTGTGAGGATATAGAGGATGTGCCACTACCAGAAGTACTAAGGGACAAAACCACTATGGTATGGTATGACATGAAATGGACTGTTGATGGAGGCACATATACCATATTCTGATGGATTGTATGTATACGTACATAAACTGCTGCATTCTTGTAGTGAAAAAAGATGGCTTTTATTAGGATATTAATGCATGGGTGACAGTAACACTGGAAATACGAATAATGTAAAAACAGGGACATCATTAAGAGACTTCTAATCCTGCCCGCTATACACCAGTCTCAGTATTTATTCTCTGTTAACCAACAAATGATTTGGTGAGACATGCATTATTCATGGGGAGGGACTCTGAAGTTGGGAGGGCTGCGAAGACACGAGGCAGATGCAATCACTGCTTGCCGGAGAAACCACCAAGGATTCTCCTCACCTCCACTGAGACTACAAATGATTAGATGAGAAGAAGCTCTGGAAAGATTTGCGATATGAAAAACTGTCCTACAGTTGAATTAAAGTCGACAGTAAACAATATTTACCATGACCGCTCTGTTAAACAACCATTCGGAAAATCAACAATAACATATCACACTATCAGTTTACCCCCCACCCTGCAACACAACTGAACGAGGTACATGACAACGTGCTCAAAGATGCAGACAACGATGTCAGGGTTAGGTTATTAGAAAGAACCTTAGAACCAACATCCCACAGGGCACCATTAAATCCACTGAACCAAAATAGAAGGAATACAGCACTACTATGAACTTGACAAGACTAGTGCTTCAACTAAAGCTCAACGCCGACCCTTTTCTTAGAGTCCAACTTTAAGCGAAAGTCTATGAATTTTAGAATCAAGGTTAATGTTTAGGCTTACAGAAGAAACATAAGACCAAATCCATGGTCTTTATGAGATGTTATTTGATAGAGAAATTCTCTGTTTCACAATGTCACATATGGATGAACCACTGCAGTGTATTTCAGGCCAAGTCTTTTATATTAGTTTATTTTTTTATTTTTCATAGGACAATATTACAGTTACATTCAACTACAAGACCACATTCCCAACTCACAGTGACAAGATCAGAGTCAATAGACAAACAGCAAATAAAAAACAACACAAAAAAAGACAAAAACACAAGATAGGTACAAAGATAGAGACAAATGATCTATTTCATAATGTAACATAAGGATTAACTACCACAGCCAATTAAAGGCCCAGTATTTAATAGCAACAATACAATCTGTATGTTTGTACTGTTTGTAATACATCTGAAGTTACTGCAGATGTATGTGTCTCTTGTACCTTTCGACGGTTGGTGGTATCTGCACAAAAAAAAAAAAACTCTTACAATGAATAATTTCTGTCCCCTGTGTGCAAGCTTCTATTTTCAAACCTTTATGGATTTGTTGCATTAGTAGACAAGCATGTGGTAATTTCAGCATCCCAAATGTGAATTATGCGATCATTAGATATAGAGACACAGATATATGTACACTTGTACAATCCCCCTTCAAATACAGGCCCCGTAGCATCAAAAGCTTCTAGAAACAAAGGCTCTGGACACTGTGGACATACAGAGGATTACATCAACCATGGCTCGAGCAGCAGGCTGAAAGTGGCGGGATGTATATTAGGGAGGAATTAGTCAGCATTTGGAGTTAGAACCAGAAAAAAAGCATGCATTGGAATAGAAATTGGATATGTTGTCAGGTAAGAGAAAAAAAAACTATATTTTTTTGCTACAAACACGTTCCATCACCTCCAGGACATCATTCCCACAGTGAATCACAGCAGTGACAAGATCATGCCAAGAGGATGCTTTTCATCAACAGGGACTGGAAACGTTGTCAGGATTGAAGGGAAAATGGATGTCACTACAAACAAGATACTTGTGGAGGAAAACTTATTTCAGTCAGAGGTTGTGGTTCACCTTCCAGCAGTGACCTCACACATCCTACTAAAGCTGCACTGGTGCAATATTAATGGAAACGTGAATGTGTTGGTGTGGCAGTGTGTACAGTGGAAGCTCGTACCCTAATCCAATTGTGAATCCATGGCAATACTTAAACATTACTCCAGAAAAACCTATCCAAGTTAAAACAGTTTTGCCTTAAGGAACGTCTATAAATCTCAGTGGCTGTATGTCTTAAGCTAAAAAGGACGTACATTTAGAAACTTACAGCTGTAAATGCAGCAAGAAGTTCAAAGTACATGGCGAATATTTTTTCCAGGATACTCTGAGATTAATGCTTTTTTTTATGTATTTGTGCCACAACAAAAATAGTTTGCATGTACAAAGTGCAAATAAATAAACCAAAAAATCCATTTTAATTCTAGATGTGTTACAATGAAAACTGGAAAAACGCCATGGAGTGTGTGTGTGTTTCATATTTTCTTTTTTTATGTGAAAGGAAACATGTTGTTATCATTTGTGCCCAAATTACCAGCAAACATTGATGCATCACTTCAGGGCACAGCTTCATAACAGCTAACACCTAAGTAGAAAAAAAACACTCACACAAAAGAATGCGCTTTCACAGAAGCAATATCAAAGGAATTTATAGCATTTAAATAACATCTCCAGTGTATATGTAAAAATGCAAGCAACAGTCTTAGTGAAGCTGTGCTGTTTATGTTCTTGGCTTCCAGGTGCATATGCAGCTGTGTCTTCTTGCTCTATACAGCAGCCGGATCAGGACTTGTTTTTTTTTTCTGAGGCTAAACAGTCTTTGCTTAACTATTGTGTCCTCATACGAATTTCACACATGCTATTCATGCGTACACCACCCGATGCATATTCATTCCTCCTCTCTGCTCACTATTGTCTTGTGACAGTGACTTATGCATTCGATTTTTTCCATTTATTTGAAATGAGACGCCTCTCACCAGCTCTGCTTTCATATCTTTCCCCTGTTTGCAACGCTTGTCCTCTGAGACGCTGGTGAGCTTTTCCTAACACAGCTTGTTCAATCCAAACCATACATGTACTGTATGTAACACTGCCACCAGCCCCCCCTAGAGAAAAGGTGATGAGACCACCCCCCCCCAGCAGCCAGCAACTTTAAAGAGAACAGCAGTTTCCATAGAAACAGATCTTAAAGCAATTAGATATGACATGCACAGGGTGAAGCATGATGAGCCATCATTCAGGAGGACTCCTCGAAAATTCCACCCCAGACACGTGGAGACCTCTTCACTGCTACCTTTTCTACACCCCTCCTCATTTTTTCACTCGTGTTTCCTCCCCCTGTCTCCGGCCCTCATATCTCCTCCACTGTTTTAAAGCGTATCTCGTCCTTACATCGCCAGGGCCCCATTCGTCTTCTGATCAGCCAGCACATCTCCAGCAGAGATCAATGATGTGGTCTAGCTTCTGGAAAGGAGAACATGATGACGAGGCTGGGCTGGAGAAGCCAACATAAGGATGAGGGTAGATGAAGAGGCAAAACAAGAAATGGAAACTATGATGGTAAAGTAAGGACACGAAAGAACGGAGGAAGAAGGAGGTGCTTTAGGAGGAGGACATAAAGGAAGATTTGGCGATTGGTGACCCCTCTTTGGGGCTATAGTTCACGCTCCATTAACACTCATCTGCATAATGTTCCTTCTGGCCTCATTAAAGATGAACACAGGTGCTGGCAATATAGCATCTCCTCCTTTCCCCCATTTCCAACCCTCCCTTTTATTCCATCAGCTGCCTTCAATTTCCCCTTCGCCAACGTTCCCACCTTCCCGCCGTCCAACCTTCCTCCACTATGTGCATCAAAAAACGCACGAGGAGAGATAAAGGGAACATCTGACAGTCTGCAACCCTCTCCACCTCTCATCCATCACAGATAAATGCCTCCCTACCCTCATCTCTGTGGCCGACGCACCGTCCCTCTCCTCATTTGTTAGTACATGTTCTGCCTCCATTTCTCTCCCCTCTGGCAAATCTCCACTTGCTCGGGGCTGAAGCATGACAACACATCAGCAGCAGTTTAGCAAAGTACACGTTTTTGTAGGAAGAAGTGACTGGATGGCTTTAGAGGTGGATAATACTGTGATATTCAAGTAAATACCAACCCAGTACTGTCAATACTAATGTCAATATGTCTTGATAATAAAGATGGATGCATGGCCAGGTTCGTAAATGTGAATGGATTATCGTGACTTCTAAGTGTTGCGACATTTAACTGCAATAACTCTGGGGTAAAGTAACAACTCTGGTTTTCTTCCTAATCTGAATATATCTTTATTTGAATATACCTTTATTCGTCCCGCGAAGGGAAATTTCAGATACAGCAGCAAACACAAAAAGGAGAAAAAAAAAGAACAGAGCAGAACAGATGCACAACAAATTGAATTCTTGCACAACATACACCACATAGGTAACATACACAATTTAAGTCCCAGAGATGATAATGATGATGAGGGGCTGTGAATACATCATCCGGAGCAGAGAGACGGTAGTGAATGTCCTCGCAGCCTCGTTAGCATAGCACTTTCAGCTGCTAACTGCTAACAATTGAAACGGAACCTCTTATAACCGCAAACACAGATTACATCCGTAAATCACTCACTTACACACATCTCCAGTCCCCCCCCCTCCTTCTTCAGTCCGCTCTCCCCAGTGGAACACCAACCAAAAAATGAAAGAGTCTGGTGGAGTCCTGAGCCAGGAGTCCTTCACAGCTAGTACACGCGCTGCAGTTCCATAGCAGTTAGCTCTCCATCACGATGGTAGAAATGGCTGGTAGAACGGTTGAGTACCTCAGCCGTTGCACACCCGAAACCCCCGGTTGTATGCAGGTTGTACCGTCTCATTCGTCCACATCCCAGTACACACGACGCCAGCCCTGCAACCCGTTTTCCGATGCCGTAGACACACGGGTCCATCTCCGGTGTACACCGCTGTTCCTCATCAACTGGCTCACAATACCACATTGGATTGAGGTCTGGGGTCCATTGAGAGTAGCAAACCAGCTACTACCTCACAAAAACTTCAAAAATGACAAATGTCCATGTTGTACAGGAGTCCAATCAACATGACAACAAGAGTCGGGCAGAAAACCTTAAAAGTAGGAAAAAAGTTAAGGAGCTGCTGTTATAGGTTGCTAACTACGGCGCCATGTTGATGACCTGATATTGATCTGCTGTCCCCCTCAATGTATCCTTGCAATCATTTCCTAGAATGTGCAGTAAGTAACCATCTGTCCTGCAATAACAACGCAATATTTATTCAATATATGTAAAACATTAAAGGCACTTTTTAAAATATAGACTTAGTTTATAGGTATACATACTGTTACATAGCTATACGGCTTTTATTAAATATAATTGATACTTACTGTTCATATTTTTAATAGTTATTGGTTGTTATGGGCAATGCATACTGTTAATATTGTCCATAGATATACATACAGTCACATACTAATACTGTAAATTATTACAGGATATTATAGTGTATATTTTGTCCAGTTTTATTTTTTATTCTACTAAATTCTATTCTTATGTTACTTTGTTAAATTGTAAAATATTTCATTACCTATAGTTTATCTTATTTTTAATTTATGTAATTTTATATTCACAATATTCTTATATCTGTAGCACTAGTGGTTTGTGTAAATATTGCTGCACTGACTGGACAATGACAATAAGGCTGGTCTATTCATGTATTTATTTTTTTAAAGGGACAGTGCATATTAAGGAACATGTAAATATGTCACAATTATCTGGAAGCCATTTTCCATCAGCAGTCCCTGAAGAAATAACATAATGGTAAAAAGGACAAATAAGTGTAACATGCCTGTCAGGGACAGAAGACTCAGATGCGGATTACCTCAATTTAAAAATAAAGGTTTTTATTTTTAAGTTCTCTTGGAACATTCAACTCTTAAACATTATCAGTTCTCTTAATCTAATTTCAATACTGACAAAAAACGCCGTAGAAAAACACTGGAATAATATTAAATATGTCTTAACAAAAAAACCCACAACGGGAAAATCATAAACCAGAAGGAAAAAACAAAGTCACTCTTTTGAGGAAAAACAAGATTCTAGATAAATAACAAAAAGCGCTCTAAGAGGATTAATCTAATAATTTACACCAAACAAGAATATCACAACAGACGAGACTTTGAAATACAATACACTAGACTAGACACTAACACTTCTTACATAGACGGTTCTGGATCAGGACAGGAATGGCAAGACGACGAGGTAAATCCAAGCAGATACACAAGACAGTCCAGCAACACAGGGGAGTAGACGCAGACCTTTTATAACTGAGGGAAAAGGGCAGGTGGAAACACTTGGGGATGATGATGACGAGACACAGGTGCATAAGAATCTGGGGTGAAGTTAGAGACACATAAGGATGCACGCAGACAGGAACTAAACAAAATAAAAGCATGAATGGCAACATGACAGATAACTTGACAAGACGTGAATATTACAATAAGCACATAAATGAAACAACAGAATAGAAGATCTGGACAACTGGCACACATAAACAGACTAACAAAGAACTGAGAGAGTCTCAACACTGCCGTCCGTTTATTGTCCAGTGCGAGCTGCATTTTGAGATGAACCCCAGTTCGTTTCCAACTCCCAGATCTAAAGTGGCGTTCATCATGTCTCATCTCACAGGACGAGCGGCAGTGTGGGCTACGGCCGAGTGGGATCGCAACTCGACAATTTGTGGCTGTGTGGATCTGTTTACCTCAATCCTTTCTAAGATCTTCAATCATACGATGCCAATACGTGAAGCAGCGCAAGCTTTGCAACGACTGGTTCAAAGAAGAAGGTCAGTGGCGGACTATGCTATTGAATTCCGTACCTTGGGCACTGACAGCGGCTGGAACGAGCCCGCGCTGATCGATGGATTCATGGGTCTGTCGGGCCAACTCAAAGATCTGATGGCTCCGATGGATCTGCCCAGGGATTTAGATGGGGTAATCGCGCTCGCCATACAACTGGATAACAACCTTCTGCGGATCTGCGAAAGCAACAGAGCGGTTTCTACACTTCTCCTCCTGGCCTCGAGGGGCGCCCCTGGACTCAACACACGGAGGTTCGTGCACAAGAAGAAGAAGCATGTCGGTGGGTGGAGAAGAACCATTGCGGCTCAGGCATGTGCATCTCAGCCTGGAGGAGCGTCGCAAACGGTTTACAGAAGGAAGGTGTTTGTACTGCGGAGGGAGGGGTCATATAGCTCGTGATTGACCTTTAAAAATATCGGGCTGTCTGAGTGGGGAATCCAAAGTGGAGCCTAATGGTTCATATATATCTCCCCGAAAGCTGGCACCCATTACCTTGTCCCTTAAAAATAAATCAGTAAAGTATAAAGCTCTAATTGACTCTGGGGCAGATTTAAATTTCCTGTCTAGAAGAATGGCAGATAAATTAGGAGTGAATCAATTTCTGGTGAACACACCATTAAAAGTCTGTGGAATTAATGGAGATGCATTGTTTAGTGTTACCCATATTACAGGTCCTATCCCCCTAGACCTAGATAATCATAAAGGGCAGTCATCTGTTTGAGTCCAGTTCACAGGTGTGTATACTAGGTCTTCCATGGCTGTAAAGAAATGAACCTATGATTAACTGGCGCATGGGACAGATTGAAGGATGCAGAGACCCCAGAGTAAACTGTGCGTCCATGCGGCATTATGTGAGTAATGTCGACATTGACCTGAAGGGGGTGCCAGATTGTTATTATGATCTGAAAGAGGTCTTTCACAAAGCGAAAGCCACTTCTTTTCCCCCTTATAGATCTTTTGACTGTTCAATAGACTTGATTCCTGGAGCTACCTTACTGCAGGGTTTTTCTTTGTGCCCGAGAAAGATGCTTCTCTCTGGCTAAGCATAGATTATTCAGCACTGAACGACATAACCATTAAGATATCCATTACCCCTCATGAACACGGCTTTTGAACAGCTACAATCCGCCCGTCGTTTCACAAAGCTAGATTTACGCAACGCTTATTATTTGGTGAGAATAAGGGAGGGGGAGGAATGGAAAACCGGCTTTAATATACCAACAGGTCATTATGACTACCTGGTTATGCCGTTTTTGGTTTAACCAATGCAGCGGCGGTGTTTCAGAACATGATCAATGAAGTCTTGAGAGACTTTATTAATGAGTTTGTGTTTGTCTACCTGTACAATATATTGGTCTTTTCATCAGACCTGGACACCCATAAGCAACATGTAAGAAGGGTTCTTGAAAGACTACTGCAGCATCACCTTTATTTTATATATCAACTGGGACCCCGTTTTGTGGGACCATTTCCGGTAGTACGTATAATCAGTCCTTCTGCCATACAGTTAAAATTGCCTAGGTTTCTCAAGGTACATCCAACATTTCATGTCAGTCATGTTAAACCCGTTTTAGAAAGTCCTCCGGTTCCGGGCGACTCCCTCTCCTCCCCCGCCTCGCACGGTTGATGGTGGACCCGTGTACACCATTAAGCGTCTCTTAGGGGTCAGAAACAAGGGAAGGGGAAACAGTTTCTGGTTGATTGGGAGGGATATGGTCCAGAAGAACGTCTTTTATTTTGGATAAGACACTTATAGAGGATTTTTATAGAACCCACCCAGAGTTATCAGGTCTGTCAAGAGCCGGACCGTAGGGGGGAGTACTGTGCATTATATAAGTCAATATTTACAAACTCTTGCAGAAAACACAGTTGTACTTTTAAACGGAAGAGAAATTAAAGAGGAATTAAAGAGAATGTAATTTATTATCTTGTTATGTACACCATTTCACTGTGATAATTTTTAACTTGTTTTGAATCCTGTACTATACATTGTCAGTGATGATAAAGGACACCAAATGCTGGCAGTTTGGAGTTATTTTTGTATTCTTTGTTTGCTGTGAGGTATAGTAGATATTTTTTTGCCAGAGGCAGGTGTCCATATCCATTAATTATTCCCTCTGTGCACTTACCAAAAGGGTAGATATTTCTGTCAATGCCTCTGTTGACAAATGTATCTTGATGCAACTCCTTGACATTATTTCTGCATCAACACTGTATGTATAGTATATTCTGGAACTCTTAAGTAATTACATAATTAAAATATTGATATTTTGAAGTTTTTTTTGTTATTTTTTTCCTATTATAACTTCATTAGACACTTGACTTCTTCTTCTTCTTCTTTTGGCTTTTCCCTTCAGGGGTCGCCACAGCGAATCACTTGCCTCCATCAAACCCTGTCCTATATATCCTCCACTCTCACACCAACCATCTTCAAATCCTCTTTTACTACATCCATAAACCTCCTCTTTGGTCTTCCTCTAGACTTCCTGCGTCGCACTTCAAGATTCAGCATCCTTCTACCAATATATTCACTCTCTCTCCTCCGGACATGTATAAACCATCTCAGCTTGACCTCTGACCTTATCTCTAAAACCTTTAACATGTGCTGTCCCTCTGATGTACTCGTTCCTAATCCTATCTATCCTGGTCACTCCTAAAGAGAACCTCAGCATCTTCATCTCTGCTACCTCCAGCTCTGCCTGCTGTCTTTTCCTCTTTAGACACTTAAAACACTTTCAAATTGCAACAAACTCACATGAAATTAGAGTCCCAATCCTGCTAGAAACATCGGGTGAATAGTATAAAAGACGAAATGCCACGTCATGATGCAGCAACAGAAATGTCAGGAGTGAGGAAAAGACAAATGACATTTATTCTTGTGTTCTTCTTCTCCTTGAAGTGGTTTCTTCTTTATGTTGTTGTTGGAAGAATTCTGTACATAGGTTATCAAATCATGCTTGCGTCGTAGACAGTCTGTCTGTGAAATAATCTTTTTAGCTTTGCAATGTTTAGAGAACATTGTGTGTGTGTAAGTTATCTTTCCAGGACGATGAGTGGGGGCAGAGCACAGTAACCTCGGCTGGGTGAACACCGGCGGAGTGTGATGTGGAATGGTAGGTCACCTGCTGTGGAAGGCACACTCACACCCAAAGCAGCCTGCATTGGGACTTAAGATTGCTGTGTGTGTCTATGCTTATCTTTGTAACTAGGAACGCCTATTTTCAATAAATGAGGGAAGCGGTCAGTGGTTCAGCAGAGTTGGTCAGAGACTATTGTGGCTGTACAAAGCTCTGCTGACCCTCTCTCGCGAGAAAGACAATAAACAACTTTGTTGTTTTTGCGTCTGTTAAATTTATTTACGTTAGGTGGTTGAATTTGAACCTAACAGTTGTATAACAGTAACTATACATCAGGGAAATTTTATTAATCATTAATTTTAATCTAGTGCTTCTCAATTATATTCTGTTACACCTCCCCTAGGAAGAATAGCACCCCCTCGCTGCTATAAGTAGCTCCTCTGCATTGGTATGGGTTTGTTTTGGTACATCACCTTCTATGATGCTAACATGTCCACTGGCTTACTGAAGTAGCTTTCACAAAGCAAGATGATTGTTGGCAATATTTAGCATTTTTTCAAGGAACAAATCTCAAGTGTCTTGAGATTCTGCTGACGCCTTAATTAATTTGGCTTCATGCTGTCCGCAGCCAACATTTTTAGATCCAAAACCCACCAGTTTTTACATGATTCCCACCGTAGTTACAGTGAAGCCACGGGTTACATATGCTTCATCATGTTTCCTCATCGTAGCTTTTGGGAGACTTTTCATTGGTCTCATCATCTCCGCCTTTCTCAGCCTTTCTTTTATACTTGTGTTCCCTTGTTACTGGAAGAATTAGTAACAAAGCCATGGGAGCATGTCTGACTACATTTCAATCCCTTCTTGTATGTGCATGTGACAAATAAAAAACGTGAAACTTTTCATCCTGTTTAATATGCATGATCGGTGCAAAAAACACCTATACCATAGAGCTAATACTCCCTGTATACACTCTGACAATGGTAGCACCACTGACACCTACTTTAGTGGATATGCAATTACACTAAATTCTAGAATGGCAAAAAAGAAAGCATATTAGCCGGGCTCACACGCGGACCCACTGCCATCACACTGCACCCTGCACTATTTGAGAAGCACTGCTTTAATGTAACTCTCCTTCAAGGCGACCATATGTTGATATTTGACATTACAAAGCAGTGGCGGTTCGTCACTAGAGGGCACTATAGACCCCAGCCCACCTGTTTCACACAAAGAAGAGCAAAGGAATCACTTAAGATAATATTGCCAACACTTAGATACTTAAATAGACCAGCCGTACATGATACAGCCTGTGAGTACCGGGTATAATCTGCATACACGTAGCTTTAAACCATTTCAGTCATTTCATAATCAGTCAAGTGACATAACGTGTTCCCTCTTTAGGAGGTGAAAGTCTGCACCCAGGGGCTCTGCTCTACTATAATAGGCCGCATCCTTTTCCATGTTTTGCCCTCTCCTTTTTTTTTTTTGATGTAACCGAGAATGACAACAGCTAAGGGCCACTTACCAATGCAGGGCTTTTTCTTTTTCTCTGTTTGCAAAAAATTTCCCTGTTTCTGAAAATGTGAACATTAACCTTCCGAATGTGAGCACCGACAAGGCCCTTCCATGAGGAGATCATTTAAACTCACACATCCATCACACCCACTTTCTTTATTAGTCTCTTGATTTGGAGAATAATGCCTGCTGTGGAGCTCAATAGATTTCGTCACAACTAATGTCAGTCTGTGTGCTGTTCTCTCCCACACACCACCTCACTCACTTTTTGAGAGGCTGGATAGCATTGCACAGGGTTTTTTTTTTCCTCTCTCATTTCTGCTCACACACTCCATTTGTTTTTACATCTCTGTACTTCTCTCTCTCCTCGGTCTCCCCTTCTCCTCTCCGTCTCTGACAGCTGTTGTTGCTTTGCTGTGCAGCCCACACCTTATCTAGGCATGAATTCATTTGGCTGCCATTAGATGCCTCTCCACAGACCCTGCCCAGAGCCGTCCTCTAAAGGAGCCAGCCCATTTAAATGGCACAATTCATAACACAGTGAGCACCAGTACAGATGGAGCAGCAATACGTTTAATAACGTTGTCATCTATAAAAAAAAAACAACAAAAAAACCTAATTACCAGTGTTGTTATCATTTACATGAAATATGTTACATTATACATTAAGTGCAGCATTTTTTACATCAAAGTATCCACGCCCCGCAAATAAGCACTTTCCATCAGATTTATGCTCAAAATGTAGGGTCTGATTTAGGCCCCTCCCCAGCTCACATATGCAAATCACACTAAACTATAAACCTTTAATCCAACTTTAGTGGATTCACAGATTCTCATTGTCAGTATATTTCTGTGGTCACCTCTCCAGCGTTACATCCTAAAATCCACACATCTCTTTTTAAACCCCGACTCTTCCCTATTTGCCCTCTTCCCCTTTCCGTCCCTTGTCTTTGCTCCACTGTGTCACTATTGAGACCATTAATAGTATGGTTACTTCCTCTTTAAGCCAAGTCATCAGATAGCTTTGTCACCTCTTCTCAGCTCTGATAATGTGTCTTCATATCATCTCTCTCTCTCTCTCTCTCTCTCTCTCTCTCTCTCTCTGTGTGTGTGTGTGTGTGTGTCAAACACACACACACACACACATATACACACATAGGGTCTACTCATACATATTAATTGGAAATCAAACTGAAGGAGCACCTCAGTCCCCCTGTCACTTTTGCAAGAGGTATTAATGGAAAGCTATTAACCTGTTAATGACCAGCAGATTCAACGGTCAATTAACAGCCCTTACACATGCATTTATTCAATTTCAGTTTGTAGGGTTCAAATAATGCAGCCAAGTAGGGGCGTCAAATGGAAAAACAAAAAAAAACAACCTCAAAACATATTAATACGATGTGTATATAATTTTCCTTTTCTTTTTTTTGTTTTTTAAAGGGAGTGTGTGGAAGCATATGTGTGACGTATTTGTCCAGTGCTTTCCCAAACCAAACACTACACTTTCCCTTCCTGCCGGGCTGTAGAAAATGAAACCATTCTTTGCTGAGATTTTCCCCTAGTTGCTGTTGTCATCTCTTCAAACTGTCGGGTCATTAGTGCACCACAAGCAGCTTGGCTTAATGTCTTTTGACTTAACACTAATGACTGACTCTGCATCTGTCCCCGGGGGAAGGATTGCGGACGACAGCACTATAGAAAGTCACGCTAACTATTATTTGTGACAATTAAGGCAGCTATTCTCATTTCATCGGTTTTCTTAAAGGATCTTCACGAGGATGTTTGACATTTTGTGTGGCCGTTAGAACGAAAAAATGTCCCATTAAGAGGTGGAAAGGAAAGGGAAGGAAGGAAAAAGAAAGAAAAGGGAAAGAAAAAGAAAGGAAGGAAAAAGAAGTTAAAGGAATGTACAGGAAAGAAAAGGAAAGGAACAGATAAAAATGGGGAGGAAAGGATAGAAAAGGAAAAGAAAAGAATGGAATGGAATAGATAGGAAAGGCTATATCTCCTCCTCTCTCTCCATCATTCCATCTTTCCTTTTCTTTCCCCCTCCCTTCTCCCCCACTTCTAGTGTGAACTGTGCTAGATAGTCCATGCATATTTAACATAGCTGCATCTTCAAAGCTCTGAACTTATTCATTAGCATTTGGAGTGCTAATGAAACCATGCAGTTTGCTAGCACCCATGCTGTTCCGAATACCTCCTCTTGACTCCCCTTATCCAACCCCGTACCACCCGCCGCATCGCATTATCTCCAGCACCTCACCCTTCTTAAACCTGTCCAAGTCTTTTTCTGTCGTCCTATCTCTTTTTGCTTTTTAGTGTATTCAGCACAGAATTCAATTAAAGAAAAATTGGCTTTTAACTTAAAAAGAGAAATGTGTCGGAGAAATAGCAGATCTCCCACAGGGCTTTCTCTCACTCTCTCCCTCTCTATCCTCCTCCACCACTCAAAGTTCCTCCCTTCATCCTTTCTCTTTTACTTCCATATTGCATTGTTCCCCTCTCTTGCGTTCTCATGTTCTACCTTGATTGTAACCCCCCCGGTTGAAAAACATGGAGTTCCCAGGGGTCATGAAGGTGTGTTGTTCATTCTTGCTCATGCCCTCATTCTCTGTCTTTTTCTTTTTTGTAATCACTTTGTCTTAGCCTTGGCTGCACACTCACAGCAAAGACACGAAGCGGCTGGATGCCTGGCTAATTGGACAGGAAACAATGTTCCCTTCTTCTATTTAGTTCCAGTCAGTGAATGAAGTGAAAAGTGGGCACCTCTTCTCACAGCGACCCAGGCCAAAAGCAGCGCCGCTTGTGGTCTTCTCTCAGCCTATGATCTCTCCTTCTCTCTCTATCTCACCACTGGCAGTAAGGTGTGTGTTTGGGTTTTTTTTTTGGTGTGTCCCTTAGTTTCCCACTGTGGCCCTTTTTTTGGGGGGGGCAAAGAGGTGCTTCTGAACACAGGGAGTGATTTTCCCTGCCTCCACAGCTCCAGAGTCACCACTCTCCCACACAAATGCACACCAGAGTCTGTGCAGGTAACGTGATTGACAAGGAGAAAGAGAAGAGAGTAAGCGAGTATACAGAAGCAATAAGAGCGAAACTGGTAGGAGTGATGAAGGAGGACCAAGGAGGGAAGTGGGAGGGGGAGGAAGACAGACACTCGAGATAGTGGGTGTTTTTTGGAGAAAAAAAAGAGGTCTGGAATGAGAGAGTTAATCTGCAGAGGAACAGATTGGCTTCCCATCCCTCTTTCCTTCCTTGTCCTTCAAAGCAAAGCACAAATTCAGCACTCTGCTCTCAGACACACATCGGTATCCGCTCACAAAAGACTAGAAATCAACATGGCAAGCACCAGAGCAGCAAAAGCAGCAAAAGCGCACATTTCAGAATTATATTAATAACAAACCGAGGTATTCCAGTTCCATCCAACATCCAAACACGAATGCACTTGGTCAATGGCCCCATCACTGCCTTCTGTGTTTTTTGGCACTAAAACACTTGAGGGGACCGAGAATATGATATGTGACTTGAAAGATATGGGTCAATAACACACAAGAGATTTTCAAGCTCAAAAGGAAATTGATTATTTTAGCAGCAAGAATGTGTTGTGACCTTCATAATCCCCAGCATAAGACCCCTTTTTCTTGTGGCTTTATGAAGACTGAGCTATTTTGTCCTTTGGTTGTTCCAAAGAAACAACAAAAAAAACAATTCCCACCACCGTTGCTATGACTCTTCACCATCTCACAGAACAGTAGTCGATACTCCAGTCTCATCGCTCCATGAAAGAGACCAATTGATTTCTTTTTAGCTTAAACTGTGGACTGAATATAGACTTTTTGTATTTATACCACAACAACGAAATGTCAGGAATGATTCATCTTAATTTTCCGAATAACCTTTGAACTGGTTAACATCCACGCTGTAGTCACATTTGAGTCAAGTGGGTTATGTTACTCATAAAGACCCAGTGTGAATTTTGTGCTATCTCCCAAGTGATTTTTTTTCCTGTATACTTAATCTTTCTGAAGTGATTTGTCACCATTTATTACGTATTTGTCAGTTGTAGCAGTCACATAAATTGGACATCACAGCATGTTTCTCTGTACAGTGTTTACCTGTATGTGTGTCACTTGGTTTGCTGACCCAGTAACAGTGGTCTATATTACTTACACTTGTCTGATCTCTGCTGCTCAAACCAGCCGGCAGCGCTCCACTATATCTACCTAGTCCACAACTGAATTAGGACTCTCCAACTGAGCCACAGGACACCTAACAGGAGTGGGGGTGGTGTGTGTGTGTGGGGGGTAGTACGTGTCAGAGGGGGGTGTCTCCTCCACTGTCGCTGTAAACAGTTCTGCAATGTGATCAAAGCGACGAAATGTGCACAGCAGAGGAGAGGCTTCCATGCTGAACAAGTGTGAGTTTTCTGTCTGATTTGACTGCGAGTCATGTTGGGGGCTGGGGGGGGGTACTCTGCTTATAAGAGATTTCTCTGGTGAATGGGAAAAAGTGTAGGGAAGAGTTGCTGAGCTTGCAGGAGTGAGTAAATAGGGGAAAAAGTTTTACTCCTCATACTTTATAAAATGTCAACACATATGCTGTTTATTGACTGTGCTCACTCTCTTTTTGTCTGCCGCCCCCAACCTTTCCACCTGTGTACCCCACTCCTATTTTCTAGACTTTCTCTGTGAGTAGCGAGTCAGTCGGACTGCATCAGGCGGAGAGTGAGATCATTAGAGCTTCTGATTTAACGAGCTCAGAGCAGTCGGTGCAGCCGCGGCAGTAAAGGTTGAGCTGCTGACATAAACACACACACACTCACACACACACACACACACTTACACACACATAAACACCGAAATTGATTGGACCTGTGCTGATTTCCCTGGGCAAATATGTAATGGGTGGTTGCTTTCATGGGAAGGAGCTGTCAGCTTCATCACCTGTAATGTATACTGTAACACATGAGCCATGATGCTAACCCATGCATGTACGTCTGACAATGTGTGTGTAGTATGTGTGTAACAATGAGGCAGAAAGTGGTTTTCCAACCAGTCTCAAAGGTTTTAGCAATTGCACGGTTAGAAAATTAAGTACCGTACATTGCATGCAAAATTTTCATTTTTTTTTCTGTAAAAAAACTCTCATCCAGGCCTGAGAAAATCTTTCTTCTTCTTTTTCCTCCCTTTTAGGGATATGATACTAATTGGGTTCAATAATTACTCTCCAGTATCTTAATAAATAAATATACAAATAAATATGTCTCTCTGTGAATCACGTGGTTCACTTATGTTTTGTTATCTTTTATGGTGTTTTGTTTTGTCTGCTGTCTGTACGCTGACTCTGCCATCATGAGTCAGAAGTGAAGTGTTGTAGTCTTGTAGTAGGGCATTAACGACTTCAGTTTTTATCCTGAATATTTTGTAAGTAGAGCCACGTTTTCCATGTAAATGATCTAATCCATTCCAAGCCCCCAGAAAAATCAAACATACATTTTTTAGAAATCATAAAAATGTATCAAAACATGTAACAAGTACATGTTACAATTAGATTACTGCACAATAAACATAAAATGAGAGTTGTACATACTGTAAAAAACAAAGAATAAAGT
>JAPTHA010000002.1:18632319-18644469 GCA_029814585.1 Gymnapogon annona
GAGAATCACAAAATACACTATATGGAACCATGTGAAGGTCTCATAGGGTGAGTTTTGAGTTTTTATATTGGTTTTACCACCTAATAAACTCCCACTTGATGATCAATATCTATTTACATGCACACTGTGCTTCAAATATTTTTGCTGGTTTCTCTCATTATCATAGTCCTGGCTGGATAGCTCAGCTGGTAAGGCACAGGGCTAGTGCATAGGGGACCTGGGTTTGATTCCTGGGAGGACCATCCGGTGGGTTGTGTCAGGAAGGGCATCCAATGTAAAAACTCCTGCCAAAATCAAATATCTGAATAATTGAATTTGCTGTGGCGACCCCAGAAGGGAAAAAGCCAGAAGAAATCATCATCTCTCATTGTCAGTGTCATTTTCCGCAGGGAGCTGAGGCCGTGAAGTTACCAACCCAACAAATACTGATATCATAATTCACTTTTTCAGATTCAAACCATTTCCTGACACTACTTATGTGAGTCTAGTGGTTCTGAATTAATAGCTTGGCTTAGAGAATGAGTTTTGGCAGAACGTGAGTGAAGGAGAACAGGCTGGAAACCTCTGGTTAGAAACATAATTTTTTTTTTTTTCTTAATGAGTTTCTTGACATATTCTTTACATATATATATTAAATCAATACTATAAGTGGGACTTGTTGTTAGCAAGGAAGTGGTAAGACACTAACTGGAAGTGGTGATGTTTTCACCTATGAGATGTAATGATTAATGATTCTGATTTGACAGACTGGTGTTTGTATGTCGGACACCTGTGGTCTGTGTTGTAGAGCAGCAGACAAGGGCCACTGAGCAGCTGGTAAAACAATAAGAGGGAGCTTTCAGAACCAAACATCCGTGGGGCTCCACGTGTACAGACTTATCAGTTGAAGGATGCAGCCGACCATAAATGTTAGTTTAGAAACAGAGCTCAGTAACACCACCAGACCACCGTCTCCAGACCCATAGTTAATATAAACGCTCACATCGCATCTACGTATATAGACATCCAAACAGTATCCCTGGACACACAGGATGTCGGCCTACAGCGGTGATCAAATTAAGAAATGCCCAGTGAGCAGGTTATTAGTGGATGTAACCAACGCCAGACGCCTGGGCTCCTTGACAACCTCTCATTAAAGCTGGAAGAAGAGCTGATACCCAGGGAACCTGACACTACACATCACAGCTTTAACTTTACTCCTTTCACTCCAGTCTTTTTCTTTCTTCTGTCTTTCATCTTTCTCCCTTCTATTATTTGTATTTATTTTTTTATTACAGGAATCACTCTAACGATAAGCCCCCCCGAGGCTGAGCGGTAAATTTGGTCTCACCCACAGCTTCGGCTTGTGCTGTTTCCATTCAGACGTGCCCTTATCTTCTAGACACACCTTTGCTTTGCAACAAACTTCAATCCTAAACTAACCGGGGCGAGGTACACTCTCTCCTATGAGAACACTATGATGACTTGCCGCTGGGAGAAATTTTGACCACTGCATGATGAGATGAAACAGTCTGATATCGCAATGTTTACTGAAATGCGTATATTTGTCAAATGCAACTGGGCTCTAAATCTCCCCTTCCCCTCTTATCTCGTTTTCTCCCCACACTTCCTCTGTAACGTCTCACTTTTCTTCAACTATTTTATACTTTTATTTTATTTATCGGAATTGCTGTCATTCCCATTGTTGTGGGACTCGTATTGATCCTTACTATTTTTATTCAGACGGTTGTTACTCAAACGTTATCTCTTTATATGAACTACTCTCCTACTAACCTTTCCTTCAGGCAAGTATTATTGAACTGAATTGAATATGCCTTTATTAGTCCCCAGAGGGGACATTTCAAAACAGCAGCTTAATACTTGTCCCATTCTCTTATCACTGATCATTGCAATTGATCAGGTGTTTTTCTTGGTTTTGTCTTTTCTGGCATTATTATTAGTGCATTGTGATTGAAAATTTATACAATGTAGAAACACAACTGCATTTGTGATTTATTATATTACTTAAGCCTGGTTCCATGAGGCGGTTTCCAATGTCACTTTTACCTTCATAATATTTTTGTTCGTTTGGTGCATTGGCACATGCAACAGGTTTTATTACCGATTGTTTAAATCTAATAGAATCTGGTTTCACAACAGATTGGAGCATGAACATAATTCTTCAGAGGTTAAAAACAAAATATCTTTATGCGGTAAAAATAGTTTTTGACACCGTTTGCTGTTTGGATAGATTGGTGAGACATAGGCTTTTTCTTTAAATTGTAATTGTAATTTTATTTCCTGTTAAAAGGTCATTGTCTTTGTTACATGGTACATTTGAGCATCTGTCAGTTATAAAACTTCAAAGTAAAGTAATAAGTTGTGATGGTACTTTTCAAGTGCAGTAACTAGTGAAGTAATCACATTATAATATGAACAAGTAACCTATAACTACTAACTGGTGGGTTTTTTTTTTTTTTTGTTTTTCTTCAAGTAACTCCCCCAACACTGCTCCAAATCTGTCTTTATTACACTTGACTTTCTCTCTCTGTCCTTCAGGTCCAGAAACGATGAAAAAAATACACACACAGTCCAAACACACGAACCACTTTACGCAATTGCGAGCACCGTGGAAAAGCATCCCCTCCGCCAGGTGTGTGTCTCAGCAGGTGGTATCTCTAACAATCAGTGCATGACATTACGTCTCCTGCAGCGTCTCCCTCCCTGCTTCCTGTTTCTCCTGTCCTTCATCTCCCAGTGGGTGATCTTGATCTACTTCACTAGTTATTTGTCGTTTTTTTTTCTCACCCCTACATGGAATCTCACGAATATAAAAGAGCGCCCATGTAGCTGAAGGTTTTTTTTTTGTTTGTTTGTTTGTTTGTTTGTTTGTTTGTTTTCACCCTAAAACCATTCATTCTGCACTCATGCCACCTGACAGATTGTAGTGTCGGGAGGCAAAGGCGGAAATCATCCATCTTTTTTGACACAAGCTCTGTCAATCATGCTATGCCGAAGGTCAAACGCTTTTGTCGGCCAAATCATACGTTTAAGGTCTGAATCATCCAATGTCCTTAAGAGTCTGGGGGTAAGGGGGCAGTATTTATAAAAAACAAAAGAAAAGACGACAAATTTCAGGTCGAGCTTCCTTGTTTTCTCAGGTTTTTCTTTTTGATCTGAGAGTGCTTTATGACAGGTCCCGTGGCGTTCACCAAGGCAGGTGGCCAAGATGTTTACCTGGGTTCTAAAAGGCAGTGTCAGGCAGAAGCGATACTCGTGGCTTTATCAGCGTGTTGACACTTGAGGGGATTATACAAAGACAGAAACAAGCCAGGTTTATCAGCTTCAGACCCACATGAGAACACACACTGACACTGTACCAACACATACACTATGAGGGAAAAAAGTCCCCATAATCGTCAGGGAAAGGGACAACACACACACACACACACACACACCTATGCAGATTTGGCAACTCCTGCTATTTCCCGCTGTATCCGTCACCACTTGACTTGGCTTTGGATTCACCACACTTATATCTCAGTGAATTAGCTCCCAGCGTGTCGTCTTTCATGCTGTGTAAGGTAAACAAAATGCTTTTCACTTCAAAGACAAAGTTTCTCAATTTCCTAATTGATAATCCTACTCTTGACACTGAGCTTTACCATGCTCGGTTTTGTTCCTATGACAACAGAGGTACATTGATCCTCTGATGCTCTGTTGTGGTACAGTGCATTTCACAGAGCAGTGAAGCCTCGATTTCAGATCTCTGTAGTCTTTGCCTGGAGACCCCTGTGAGTTGTTCCATAATTATGGTGGGTAATCATTAAAGATACTCTCTCACACACATACACATAAACATACACGTGCGCGCACATTCGTTTATGCTAATGTGCTTTTCAGGACTTCCAATCAAACTATTACCTACTGTTGCATTTCTCACCATAAATTCCCACTCAACTCCTAAACTCTATTATTAAACCATCCAGGATATGCTCTCTATAAAGGATTTTTGTCATCTTTCCATCCCTTCGAGGAAACTTGGTCCTCTTAACAGAAGAAATACAAGAACACACATGCATGTAAACACACACACACGTACACACAGCCACAGCCAGTTCACCCTTTGCGATAATTCCTACAAAACGCCTGTCATCCTTACTCAGTCGTACACAAGCAGGGAGTCAGCGCAAGCCGATGGATCAATTTAGTACAGAAAAGCTGTGGCATTCTTCAAATGTAATGGGCTTTGATGTAGACGCTGAGCTGCATTACAGAACCCTGCTGAAGCCAGTGAAACCTCTTTTCATCTGCCTGCTTCCTATGCAGAGGACGGTGGCAGGAAACGTGCCTCACTTCTGCTATGCTGTTTTTCTTCTTGTTCATAAAGAACTGCGGGTCATGCACACCTACACTCACACATCCTTTTCTACTCTCACGAAACAGTAATTTATGTTCTATTTAGCTGCATGTGTGTGTTTACGTGTTGGGGAGAAGGGGGGTACTTCCTTACATCCTCTTTCACATGATTACTAGCCCAAGTCTCACATGTGACCTATCTGAGATGCTAACATCATCACCTGGAGCTTGTGTGAAATGTGAAGGCTTGCACTCTTCTAAGATTTATCTTTGTTTCTGAAGTACTGGATGTGCTACCTTTCCACAGCTTCATACTGCCCCCTTGTGGAGAAAGTGGGAATCATACAATTGCACATTGAATGGGAGGCCTACAGTCACACATCTAATAACCCTGCCGCTTACACTACTCTATGCTGCCAATAAATATAAAAATGTAAGAATTCAGTCTCCTAATTCCAGTTGCAGAACTTTAATGGTTCACATTCTCTCTCTCTCGCTCTCTCTCTCTCTATATATATATATATATGCACCTTACACTCTTACTTTGACACATTAACAATCATGATTCCAGTTCTTTTACCAGATCTTTCTTTATTCTTATGTTATTGTATATATACTTCAGGTTTACTGTTCTGTTCTATTTTTACTGTGTTATGCTGCTACGAAAATGAATTGCACTGTAATTACCCTATTTAAGGTAAAGTACATCCATCTAATTGTTCGTCTATCCATCCGTCTGTGTGTGTCTAATCTCACCAGACTTGCAAGGAAATGTGTAGAGGACTGTATATTTTTATTTTGAGTTTTCACAGAATTGAGGCTCTTGGAGTAGTCTTAAAGCCCACATTTATACTTTGGCATTTTTATTACCGTCACTAAATTTTAAATAAATATTTCTATATAGATTGGACTGTGGTTTCCCTCTCTCTTATGCTCTATTTATGTGTATCTTGAATTCTATTGCACAAAATCAAAGTCGTGTCGTTTGCTCCGTGCTGCTGCAATTTCTTATGTGTGAAAAGTACAATATAAGTACACATCAAACTTATTCATATCACTATATTTCCATTCCAATCAGTAGTAATGATTTCAGAAGCTGCTTTTTGGCAATTATTTTGCACATTTGGGTCTTGGGAGATGCCAAAAAGGATTGGGAATCACTATAGTCATCAATGAATCAGTCATTTCCTGGTTTGTTTTAGGCGCCGCATGAAAATACAGGAGAATAATCTGAGGGGGAAAATGCAGGATGTGACTGTCCTTTCTTCATACAAATGAATTCAATCATCTAACAGCGCATTCATCATGAATAACTGGTAAACATATCCTAATTTTAACTATTAACCACAGAAGCAAGTAATTATAGCTGCTTGATGCTGAAGTGTCTTCACATAAAATATGTGAAGCAATTTTCTATCTTTTCATTTCTCCTCGCTCAAATGTCTGTCAAGCTGTGACTCACCGGGGCTGTGGTTTCCCCATAATGACCAAACCATTGCTCACATAACATTTAAATCATTCAGACACAAATCGAGCAGATGAATTCAAGACAATGCATCATTTTCTTTGAAAATCTTTATTCATAATAGCGTTTAAAAAGTCATCCAAGGGGCAAGCGAGTAAGCAATAATAAGACGGGAGATGATTTACTGCTCCTGACACAGAGGATGCTACTTCGACTGTTTTCGGTGTCTTAACACAACGCGGGGAACAACAGAATGCCTCTTCCACTTCACACAGCCTAAAACCACAGTGCCCAGCATTTCTTGCAAGCTGCACATAGCAGGAACACGTTACCATGGTAAGTGTAATGTAAGTGTTACCACAGCCTTACTCAAATATACAAGTGTAAAACTCATTCTCGAGGGGAATTACTCTGAAGAGCATTTCTCTTGGATTATTCCACCGCACGTCAAATTAGAGACAGTTTGGATCCAGTACAATTTGGTTTAACGGCGTGGAGGTCATTTTCTGAAAGCTCAATTATATTGCCGCTAAGGCAAATGGACATCTGCCAGGGTAGAAGAGAGCCACAGTCTGGAACCATCAGAAGAAGGATCATAACTACAAAACTGTGAAGCATTAGCAGCATTCAGTTAAAACATGTCAGAAATTCACCCAGTTCCACAGAGCGCCCCTAAAAACACTACAAAGAAATCACTGAACATCCTTGGTGGACTAAAGTCATGCAAAGGCTTATGGGAGTGTAAGGCTGATTGTTGCTGACCACTACATTATTATTATTGAGATTGTGGCGTCTTTGCATACCAAGAATATGCATCGTTTGCAAAACACAGAAATTCTGTTGGAAACCACATAGTTAGTTAGAATGTGCAAAATATTCTTTGATAGTGGGAGGGACAGAGCTGTGAAATTGTAAAATTTGCTCTTTACTTTTTTGGGATTGTCCTGCTTTATCACAGCTGCTGGTGTGCCTAGTTATTCAGCGACTCTAACGTCTCCCTTTGTTATTTGAGCAAACCTCTGAAAGCAGGAAACTGATCTCAGAGTTGTGTGTGACGTCAACAATTCCTTCATTTCTCAGATGTTACCATAACAGACATTTTTTTTCTTTTTTTTAGTTGACAATCTTTCAAATCCACACAATTCAAACAATATACACACCTTGAAGCAAATCAAGTGATTTTGAAAAAAATTTCCCAGGTCAAAGGTCAGTGAGGCTAGCCATCATTTCATTTTCAGTGATATTTTTGTGCGTATCCTTAAGCTATTTCAAAATACCACATCTGCAGTACATTATAAAGGATGTGTGTAGAAATGTTTACTGTTCACCATACGACAGGCATGAAGATGCAACACAATAACAAGCAGATCTATTTCTATAAAATGTATAACAGAAATAACCATGGCACATTTAGGAAAGTAAAAAAACACACCTTTTTTTAGTTTACCCCTAGTCAAGCCCATACATGTAAGTAAATCAACATTCCATGGAATGTAGCACTATGAGTACAATTCAATGGCAGAATCACAGCTCCACCTCTGTGTTGTTATAGATGGTAAGACTTGTAGGTCTCCTTGTGAGTTGGCCAAGGCACTCGAATGGGTGGTAGTAAATGGGGCCAAACAAACAGGGTGACACTGGGCCAGAGGTAGACATATCTGTGGCCCACACAGAGGGGTCGCCAGAAAGGGTCAGCCCTTGTCAAACAGCTAGACTGCAGTTTAGGGCTACGCTAACGCTGGGACTGATGCCATAGCTCAGGGGGGACAAATAGTTCAGGGGTCACCTAAAGCTCTGTGTGGTCTGGAGTGTACCTAACAAGTAACATAACCAATCCATAATAATCCAGTTTTCTCTCTGTTTTAGTGAGGAAAATATTTTGAATTACATTATGAAAATCTGAATAACCTGAACAACCACGTACATGTACCTGACACTTAGAAAAAAGGTAAATAAATAAAGGCAATTGCAACACATTATGCCTCAGCTTATTATTCACATCTTATAGATCACAATGGACACACAAATTCACAAAACATTTAGTAAAATTACACTTTTCAGGTACATATATGTTCATGTTATTCACATTTTCTTGTGAAACCTTAGCTTATAAATGTAAAAAAATGTTATTTTACTTTTTTCACATTAATTCAAGAAGAAAATTTGCAGTGGTCATTATTTTGGATTATTAGGCTATTATTTAGTTTGCATGTGGCCCTTGAACTGTAAATATCCTCAGTGTCATGTCTTACACTACAGAGCCAGAATGGACCATGCGGCGGGCCAGTTTTGGTCCAAGGGCCATATGATTGATGCCCCTAGCTAATGCAAGTGGATGAAGGGATGAGAGTTATCTGTTATCTGACAATTAACTATCATCTAACAAAAATGACTCCTTCCATCTGACATTCATCCACACACACACACACACACACGCACACACACACACACATGCACACATCTGTACATATTCATACGACTGTAACACAAAGCTGCATTGTCACCGCGTCACATTCATCTCATGTATCCACAGCCCTGTCAGTAGCCTGCAGTCATTAGAAAGGACACTGTCATTATTGTCACTAGTGTCATTAGTATGGACACTATTCTGTGCGACACTATAAATTATTGCTGCAATAATAAGGGTGTCCTCGATAGTATATAATCAGCCATAATGAATGGACATCAAGGCCAATAGATACAAGTAAAGTACAAACGGAACAAGGAGTGTCATTCATCACAAGCCATTCCAATATGTTTAGTAACTGAAGAGAAACTTTAACTTTAAAATTTAAGAGAAACAAAAGTGTGTGTGCTTGTAATGAGGCATTAGTGTCGATTATTGGGTTTAGGTTATAAGTGGAAACAGTGACATCTAGTGTTTATTTTGCATGGGTTTAATGCCTAAAGTGTAGTTTAAGTTGCGTCTTTCCTCAACACTGTGGTATTTAGCAGTCGTGTACGGACATTGAGTGTGTTTCAGAACTACAATTTAGAAAAAGAGGAAACAATCTGGTAAAGTTTCGACTTAATCACCACAAACCAAAACAAAGAAAAACTCTGTCGTGGTAGAGATGCCCCGTGTATATTAATAAATTGTCATCTTTTTATGGTCAACCAGTTGATTTGGCCTTGAGCTGTGGCATTAAAACAGTCCCTCCATGATTCAGAAAAGCCCAAAAGCCAACCTGGACTCCGCTGCATCAAGAGCGCTCAGTGGTTTCACTCAGTTCGTTTGTGGGTTCACTGTAGGCGTCTAGCTCGGGGGGGAGAAGAATTCAAGGACGAGGTGGAGGTGTCCTAGGCGGTCTGTGAGTGATGTCAGGGACAGCAGAGTGGTTTGATAGGTCGGGTCCAGCTGGAGGACGCACAGCAGCCACCAGCACCAAGCCGGACCGTTGACCGAGGCCTGGAGGGAAGTGGAACACAGATAAATGGTAAATGGACTGCATTTAGATAGCGTTTTTTCGACACCTTTATGGCTTTACATTGGCCTCATATTCACCCATTCAGACACCAGTGTATATATATAATATTTGGTAACTATTGCATTAATCACCTACTGCATTGGTCATTAATAGAGTATTATTTTGTTAATCATTCATTCATTCATTATCATCCAAACTCGCTGCATCCTTTGCAGGGTCGCGGGGGTCGCTGGAGCCTATCCCAGCTACTCAGGGTGAAGGCAGGGGGGGGGACCCTGGACAAGTCGCCGGTTATTTTGTTAATCTTTGTTCATTATATTTAGTTTTATTCATTTTGTTGATTATTTTGCTCTTTTTGTTCATTTTTTTTAATCTAATCTAGAGATAAAAACTGGTCATTTTCTGGCACTGCAGAGATGCCTTTGCATTTATCTTGGTGCAGAGCATTCATACAGCGTGTTTTGCATTTCCAAATCCCAGGTGTGTGTGTTTGTGGTGTGTGTTTGAGTTCCAACCTGAATGTCTTCTTCCTTCTCTGGTAAGGTGCCGTACTGCCTCTCGATCTGCTCGCGGACATTTCTGCTGATGCGCTGGTACCAGTCCTGAGCCTGCTGATACACACTATCGTGCAAATTATGCAGAACCTCCAACTCACTGCCTTCAACCTGGGAGGCAGAAGAAACAAGAACAGGAGAGAAAACCCTCACATCATTAAACCATTAGAATACTGTTGTACTGTCCGTGTTCTTTTTTTTGTCATTTGTGATGTGTGGTCTTCACCTTGCGGTCCTCCAGGTACTCTATATCTGCGGTGTGATAGCCGTCTCGCTGACCTCTCTTTAACACCCTGAATCTGCTGCCGCCCACCGTGTCCACATAAGACCGACCATCAGGCAGCAGCTCCAGATCATGAATCTCCAACATGCAGCCAAAATCAGCAAACCTGACAAGTTCACACACATTTTAAAACACACATTATCTACACGGCGATAAATAACCATGATTATCTTGACATCAAACATCATTTGTCCTCCCTCTGTCTTTCAAATGTCATTTTAGAGACCATTTTGGTTCATTCTTTCAATATGCTTCATATGTTATTGAAATTATTGTAATCCACATTGAGATTTATGGTTGTGGTGGAGGAGGACATTGATTTGCTTTGACATTTGGTGTCTCTATCAGGTACCTGAGACCATTCGTGTGGCTCTTGCCAAGGATGAATACTATAATAACACAAAGATTCATCACTTGGTAGGACATGTCTAAATTTCCACCCAATTTAAACTATGTGTCCTGACCCTCTTCCTGAGATGATGCTGTCAATCAAACTTTTGCGCTAGTTTGTAATTGGTAGAGGGGCTTGGCCCAGGGGCATCAGGATGAGATAGGTACCAGGAAGGTATTGCGTTAGCCCACAAGGGATATAGGCGGGGTCCAGCCGTGGCAGTAAGAGACAAAAGATGTATTGATTTCACCAACAATGATATACAGACTTCTGTTTGACAAATGTGAAAGCCAAGTTTGTCTGAACTGTAACGGCACCAGTAAAAGATGTAACGTGGAGCGGTATTTCCCAATGTTCATGGCAACATTTCTCGTGATTCTCTGTTGGGAATGAGCCTCCGTAAAGAGAAGGTAAAAGAGCTGAAAACTACACTCCAAAAACAATGGTTTGTCTTCACTAAATCCACCAAGAAGCCAGTGCTCTAACAGAGGCACCATTAAAGCAGCTGACATCCTGAACCATCACTGACAGCTCTTCACTTACTGAGGTTGAACTAAAGAGGCTAATGCTAACGTTCAGCTAGTGCGTGCTATCTGCATGTGCGCACAGACGGCTGGAGTCGGACCAGAGCACTCTGGATTTCACTGATGTGATGACTATAGAAGTGATTGGTCGGTTCTGGATGCTGCTGTATGTGCACAACATTGATCTATTTATGTATAATTAAAATGCAAAGGATAAAGCGGGTTTGGAAGATGAATGAATGTTTTGACGTCAGATGTGTTAGTCTTTAGAGCGACTGCAATGCTACATATGAGAAGATACTTGTGTGTTTATAAATGTGGCAAAGAATTCCTTGCATCTGTTTTACGCACATAGTAAATACAGCTGATTCTGATTCTTGACAGCATCTCTGTGCAAATCTTTGGTCTGAATATCAATCTAACCACACACTAGTGACATGTCATCAACAGTCTCTGTGATTCTGTGGAAACCGTACCCTTTTCCGTGCTCGTAGCTGCACATGCCAAACTTTTTAGTGCCCGTCTCCATACACCGACGCATCATCAGCCTGTATCGAGGCTCAAAGATGTGTAGTGGGCAGGACACTCCCGGATAAGCCACAGTGCAAACAAATATGGGGATGTCCTTAGTGAGGCTACAAAAACAGGGACAGAAAAATGTAAACACATATTCTCAGTCACTGAATGGCTGAGAATATGTGTTTAAAGCGTTGACAGCGTGGTCTTAGTGGGAGGGGCCTACTTGGACAGTTCAGCCATCTCAGCCTGATGAATCTGTTCCCTTTCAGTCATCTGTGAGGGGAAGAGGTGGGTCGTGATGTCCTGAATGAGGACTGTGGGGTTGTACTTCCGGTTTTTAAAATACTGATGAGAGAAAGTGAGAAGAAACAGAATTTTTTTTAAAGTAATAATTACACATAATAATGATAAAACTTACACTATCTTACATGTATTACTGTATTCTCTGTAAACATACATCATAGAGGACACAGTACATATATGTCTGTGGACAAGGCCTTGGTTCACTTTACATTAGAAGCGAAAGAAAAAATAGGCGCAAGTGAGCATCATGTTATCACATTTTGTATCCGTAACTATTGATTTTTGGACAAAATATCAATAGAAGTTTATTTTATGACTTGCGCACAGCGTTAGAAGTGTTTGTTG
>JAPTHA010000002.1:18673866-18699794 GCA_029814585.1 Gymnapogon annona
TGATGATGATGATGATGATGATGATGATGATGATATACAGCACAGACTGCACAGACTGCACAGACGCTGGTGGTACACACATTAGGCTGGTGTTAACGTGTGTCTGAATACACAAGCAGCCCTTGCCTTCCTCCTCTTCCTCCACACTTATCGAATCTCATCTTATTGTGGCGATGAATATACAATATATTACAAAGTTAGCCTCCGGGGGAGAACCCATTCAGTGGCGTGACCCTGAATCTGACACACTTTTCTTTCCCTCTCTCTCTTTCTTGGAGGCAGGATGTGTTATACAAAAGCCTGCCAACATATATACTCTTATAGTTTTTTAACAAGTTGCGTATCATCTGTGTTGTTTTTTTTTATTCTCGGACTTCTCCTATTTTGTGTCATTCATGCTATTCTTGTTATTCTTGTTGTTGTACTTCCCCAAAGCCACTGGATCATCATGTTTTAGAGCTGTTTCAAGGCTCTAACTAGGAGACCCGACCCATGCTCTTGATGTCTATTATGAGTAATAATGGTAGTTTGCCTAGGAGCGCTTGGCCAGGCATATCAGTGATGACAAGGACCCTGATACAAACATTGATGTTTTAAATTCCAGCCCAAGTATTGGATTTATGAAAGGAGCTGTTGTCTTATGCAGTCTCACTTAGTTGTTCCGGTAGTTATACAGGCCTATAACAGGGTTACCAAGTGCCCAGAAGGGAATGAAGGGGGCCCTTTGCTTGTAAAAGTGCACACAGATACACACACACACCAACTGTTGAACGGAGTCTGGTATAGGGTGGGAAAGTTTATTCAGCCAACTCGGGCTTCAGTCTCTGACAGTATTTCCAAGAGCAGATGGGAGTTTTAGTTGCACTGAGCATGTTTGTGTGCTTGACAAAACCCCTTGTAGCTCTGGCTGCATGTTTCATTTTCTTTAAACTGAATGGTTAAAAATAACTGTGTTGTCGACAGTTTTTATAGGATCACAACACGTGTTGCTGTAACAAAGACTACAGGAAACCATCTTCAACACAGCAAATGCATTTTATTCGGAGAGTTGAGCTGTTTTGGTTTTTGTCGTAGTCTTTTCACCATTGGTGTAAATAACTGTTGTGCTTGCACTTATTTTATATGAAACTAAGCTTCGGCTTAAGGTTTGGATGGGACAATGTGGTAGTCTTCATTATTTTCAGTGTGATATGTTAGATGGGTGGATTTATGAATGCATTTTTATGACTAGAGAATAAAAGACTATTTTGAATGTACTCAAGAAGAAGACATTATATTAAATTTAAGATCAACAAATTCTTAGAGATAATTACCTAGGAGCCAAGATATTGTCATGTGTCAGTCTTTAATATCTTTATAGAGCTCTGGGTTGACACCAAACGCCATGAACATGATTACATATATAGGACAAACACATGTAACCCATCCCATATTTGTCCATACACATATTTACCTACCAATCATCAGTTCACTCTTGGCCTTCAGCCAATCCCTCTAAAGCATTTCCCCCTAAACTAAATAAGAACACAACAGCTGACTCTTGCCATGTAAACAAATCCTTTTAATAGCCTGGAGTACATTTTTGTTGTGGTCAGCGTCTCTTGCGGCTGTGAAGTACTGCACTAATTCTAAATATTTTTGTGTTTATGAATGTTTTGCTACGTCAGATAGCATATTGTTAGTTGAGTCTGATGAAACGTTGCCTGCTTTACTTGGAATCCAAGTGGAATAATATGTCTTCTGATGCAAAGGAATTTTCAGTTGAAATGAGAAGGCTTATTTAATCTGTTCAGTAGGAAAGTGTTAGCCATGTAAACACTGAGCAGCTGTTTATTTCTGTTCCTACTTGACCCACATGAGGATAATGTTAGGTCACATATTAAGTGTCCAGGAGTTCTCATCAGATCAATATCTATTTAAACACTGTAACTCAGATCAAACTGAAGAAATATTGTCCATGCAACCAGAGCCAAAAGAACAGTGGTTTACTTCATGTTGCTGAGTGTAGTCTAGTGACGGTTTGATGTGACAGGAAGCCTCCACCCTCACTTCATGCGTGATATCGTGTTTTTGCAAATGTAACCACAGTCTCTCAGGTCATCAGTCACATAGACTCGCTCACTAGAATCACCATAGTTGTGCTTGATTATTAAGATTTTCAGGCCATTACTTGGATAAAGTAAGACAGCTGGAATAACTTTAACATAAAAATGGGATACGATGTATTGCTCTCATTTTGAGCAAAAAGAAGTGATATTTATACTGGCTGCAGGGAAACTCTGCATGTGTTTGTCAACCAATAACAGAGTGAGCTTTTTAGTAGAGGGCTCATAGTGTGCTCAGGCTGAAGTGAGGTTTTCCATCCAGGTCAGACCAGAATGTGGTCCTGGGAATGTGCATAATAGGTCAGCTTTAATCAATAAATCAATTAATCAAGAAATCTGATGTATTCATATAGCATCACATCACAACAAATATGTCAGGATCTGTCACAACAGGGGTGAAATGAAACTCCAATGCACAGTAAAATGAAGGGAACATAGAACATTTAATAACTAAAATCATGAACCAAGAACACAGAAAAACACTTAACTACCACACACAGAAAATCCAAACCCAAGTTAACCAAACAGAAAAGAGTCCAAGCCAGAGTTTCCGATGGTGTTGCAGTCTGGGTTACGGCAACAAGAGAGTGTGACACATGAAATGCAAAATGACCCCTTCCCTGTGTGGTGTAAGGACTGGCCTTATATACCAGATGGTCTTGATTGCCAATGAGGCTCAGCCCTGCAGTAGGGGCCAGGTGCCACTGATCATTACTCAGGCCTGGCCCCATGAGGAGATCATGACAAAATGTTATATTCAAAGATGGCGCTCTCCTAGTGACTACCCATTACAGCAATTCTGTAACTTTTTCCTACTTTTAAGTTTTTCTGCCCGACTCTTGTGGTCGTGTTACTTGGACTCCTGTACAACATGGACATGTATTATTTTTGAAGTTTTTTGTGAGGCAGTGGCTGCTTCTTTTGCCACGTTCACAAAATCCTGGACCTCCATCCACCGTGAGTGCGCGAGCCAGTGTGTGTCTACAGCTGAGATGAACAACAGCGATATACACTGGAGAGGACCTGCGTGTCTACGGCATCAGGCAGCGGATGCAGTGTTGGTGTTGTGTGTACCGGAGGCGGATTAATGTGATGGTACAACGGCGTACAACCGGGGTCTCCATCGGTTCGTATGTGTACGGTTCAGCTACTCAACTGTTTCTACTAGGGCATTAACAGAAACGTCGACTAGTTGACTTCCGTAGCACAAGTCGACTTAAATTTGGAGAAGTCTTTCTCTCCCGCCCTCTGGATGTGGTTGTGTATTGAGTGCAGACTCTGCCTCTGATTCGCTTAAGCCAGGGGTGCTCAATATGTCGATCGCGAAGGTATTGAGGGTAGATCGCATAGTATTACAATTTAGCCATCAGCCTATCATCGTGAAGTGACTGAAATTTATCATGTGATTGACAGTCAGTCTGACCAATCAATGAGCATGCGCACAACCACGTTATAGCAAGGTAGTAAGGTTGTACTACCGCCGCATGCAGTGTGGTACTACAGTATGTACCACACTGCATGCAGCGACCGGTCCAGTCCGAACGCGGCGACTGATAGATGTCACATAAAAACTGTCTGTTGGTTGTCAGTCCCTTTTGATTCTCTGTTGGTGTCTCGCGGAAAAATGTAAATATTCTTCTTACGCCGCTGTGTCGGTGGGAAATAGTCCCACAGTCAATCAAGCGGAGTGTTTGCTAAAATCACACAACATTTTAACAGATTTTAGAACTCCGTGCACACATAAGATGCATTTTAAAAGGCTAAGCGTCGATTATTTAGAAAATGACAGGCTTTTTAAGTGAGTGTGTGTGTGTCGGCGCCGATTGCTTTGCCTTTATGTGTGTGTGTCGGATCACGCTGCCAAGTGTGTGTGTGCACTTTATGTTGTGCAGTTAAATTTCAAAGAAAACTACATGTGTTGGCCTTTGTTTTGTTGGTTAAATGTTGATGCTTGTGTCTTGTAAGTGTACATTGTTACGTTGCAGTGAACTTTAATACAAGTTGCTCATTGATGGACAGACGTGTGTGTCCGTGTCGTTTCTCCGCTGACAATGTGATGACGTCATCACGACTTGTCGACTCGACTTCAACGTTATTGACGAATAAGTCGACTTGAAAAAAACTGAAGTCGTTAATGCCCTAGTTTCTACCAACCGTCTTCCATTGTGATAGAGACTTAACGGCTTTGTAATCAGCATCGGGTGTGCTAGCTAGCTAGCTGCTAGCTGTACTAGTACTGTACTGTAATAAGACTCCACCGGACTCCACGGGACTCTTTCATTTTTTGGTTGTTTTTTGCACTGGTGAAAGCGTCCGAAGGAGGATGAGAGGAAGGGGGGACTGGAGTGGCGTGTGACTTAGTGATCTTCGGATGTGGACTGTGTTTGCAGTTTAAAGACGTTTACCTTTCAACTATTAGCGGTTAGTAGCTGTATCCTGATGAATCCTGTCTATAAACATACTGACAAATACAAATACATATATTCTTCTGTTTTGGTCTCATTGGCTGTACCTCTCACCCTTCAGCAATTGTTATGGTGGTCCAAAATTTTAGGACTAATGTCTGTTTAATGGATGTCAGTGATAGCTCCATGTGCTACCTCGTTGCTGTGTCTGCAGAGTCTCTGTTTATTCAGTATGTGTTTTTTCCCCAACTGTTTCATTAACATAGCAGTCAAATGATTGTTTGACCCATATATTTTATGAAGCTCACTGTTTTTCCATGTTAGCAGATAAGTGTTGAACATTAGCTCACCCATGACCTCTCCATCAAAAATACCAAGATCGTAATTTGAGGTTTCAGAACCACAGCGGTGTCCCTCTTCTTAAGCGTAGCGTATGGTCACACGGCCTTATTGAATAGGGAACTGAAACCCTGAAGTTAGTGTTGTAGTGAAGACCACCTAAACCGAGACAAGGCCAAAGCTTTGAAGGGCTGAGAAAAGACCAAGACAATGAAAACATTATGGGTACATATAGACACAAATGTTCAAAATAGGACACAGACTCAGGTATGTCTTTTCTAAGGCAGCTTATCTTCTTAACAATAAAATAATCAGTGATACTTACCAAGGATGTAGGTATGTATTTTTCAGTGTTATACAAAATCAAGAGACTGAAATTTTTTTACACCTAAAATGTTTTAGCAGTCTCTTTTTGGTATTTCAGCAACCCTGTGTTGTATGAGGTAAAATTATTATTGTTATTGTTTGAAGAGAGGTTCAGGTACTGTTAGGGTCTTGACTTGCTGGTTTGTTTGCTGTCTCAATAGATCAGTTTTTGCCGTTTTTACTGTGAGTTTTAACATCCTTATAAACTAAATGATTAGGGCATGGGATCATCCTGGTCCAGTGGTTACAGTTTTTGTCAATAGATTTTGGTGGTTTTGACAAACACTAATGCTGTTGCTTGCTGAACTCAGTTTATCAACATCTTTTAAATATCATATGTTATAGGTATATGGATATAATAAAACGTAAATAAAACGAGTTTCTCTTTGCATTTTTACTGTTTGTTGTGTTTTATCAACATGTTTGTAAAAGTAAGGTTATTGTGGTTAGCATGTTAGTGTGCTAGGAGCTAATAATGTAAATTTCTCCACTGTGGGACAAATAAAGGGATATCTTATCTTAAACCACATCTTCACAGCAGAAGGGTTAAACACAAAATATCTCTGGGCCTCTAGTAGGAAGATACACATAATTCCTTAGTTTTGACTATTAAATAAAAGCAACAGGACTTTTAACTTTCGACACCAAATGGAGTGTAATTGAGGTAAAAACTTAGTATAGTGTGGTTTTACGTGAACATGTGGGTATTTGACCTGGCGTTTTGTATAGTGGTCCTTGTTCATTCATTTTATGGAAGACAGTTACAAACTCGTCAGACTACATGATCTCTTCAAACCTAACTTTTGCCCACATTAAATGAAGCGACAGCCTCCATTAACCTTCCAAACCAAACCTTCCACAGCAGTGCACCCTCCATTTTTGTGAGCTGTGTCTTCTTTCAGATTCTCCTTTCAGAGTTTGGCCTTTTGGTGCTTTAGCATCCACTCCTGGTGTTCTCTCAAACTGTGAATATTAAGCTGATTAAAAGCCGGTCTACTGAAGCTCACATTTTTTAGAGTCACATGGTGTAAGCATGGGCACACACACACACACTGCTGTCTGACTCTGTGTTAAATAATAAGAGGACAGAATGACGGGGGACCAACAGCTTCAAAAGACCTCAGACTTTATTTCCTGAGGGCAGATCTGGTGGCTACAACTGTGGAATTTTAAAGCCTGGGGTATGAGGTGAATATATACATCATAAATACGACCTGATTTTATTCAATTCCATAACCCCTGTTGATTCTTTTGACAGTGGGTGTGCTGCTTTTGTGAGTTCTAACATTTTGGAGATGTTCAAATGTCACTCTCTGCCAGACTATTCTGTGCCCTTTGCAGATCAGTGAAATTTCTTGGTATTTGAAGAATTAAATGAAAGGGTAAAAAGGAAACAGTGAAGTGCCTCTGCCCTTTTACTTCCCCCGAGTGTGCTCACATAGAGGATACAGGTGCATTGTGAACACAAAGGCGACGTGCACCGCACAGCTGAAGTGTTTCTGAAGAGGAAGCGGGTGTTGTTTAAATATGTCAAACCAGTACCTGGTTAAAATGTATTATCATATGTGATCTGCAACACCTTCTCTGTCATTCTCTTCTCATTGTTATCTTCCAAATCAATGTCCACTTTTTTTTAAGCTGTCTGAAATGTCTCAAATGTTCTTTTTTTCTTCTTCTTCTTCTGTCAGACTGGGGTGTTGTGTGAGTGACGCCTTGTTACCATGACGACCCACGTGACCCTGGAGGATGCTCTGTCTAATGTGGACCTGCTGGAAGAGCTGCCCCTCCCGGACCAGCAGCCATGCATCGAACCGCCACCGTCTTCTATCATGTACCAGGTATTCATTCACATACACTCTCACTGTGCTCCATCTCTTTTCAGCATCACCCACCCTCTGCACACCATCTCCCGCCCAATCTTAATTTTTTGGTCTCTTTTTCCAGGCCAATTTTGACACCAACTTCGAAGACAGGAATGCGTTTGTTACTGGCATCGCCCGGTACATAGAGCAAGCCACAGTCCACTCCAGCATGGTGAGATATTTGTTCTTGTCGTGAAATAACCAAGTTGTCACGACGACTCCTCCTATTCATTTTTACATTTACATTTTTCCATGTATGTTTGTCGCCAATTTTCATCCGTCTTTCAGCGAACACAAAGACGACTGTGGGAAGCAGCCTCTTAGACTTAAAGAGACCCTTGTTTTCTCGGAATTGATTATCATTTGGGTCTTTTGTTTGAATTTGGCGAGGCCGATGGCAGGACACACACATTCACTCAGCGGTGAATCACTCAGGCGATGGACCACTAAACCTCTTTTCCCTGATGGTGAATGAATGGAGAGTGTGATTTGACTGGTAAAGAGGAGAAGTAGAGCTTCATTTAACCTTGTTTAAACAGGAAGTACCACTGAGGTTAAAATCAGTCTGTTTGAGGACACCCCTCTTTTAGCCACACTGATGGAGACATCTGTCTCACCTACTTTTGATACTTCTGAATGAAAGAAATGCTTGCCCTTCTTAAGTATTTATCATACACTATTCATCTGGGAACCTGTTATTTATGTGCATGTATTTTGTGTCATCTTAATGCCTTAATGTAATTGAAGCCAAGCACGTATTCTACATCCACTCACTTGTGCTGTGTTATGTTTTGTGCAGAATGAGATGCTGGAGGAAGGACATGAGTACGCTGTGATGCTTTACACCTGGAGAAGCTGCTCCAGAGCCATTCCCCAGGTGACACACAAACTGTGTTCTGCACACATACGTTTAAACTTTTTTAAAATAAAACTTCCCTCATTACACATTTTTTCCTTTCCATGTTGACCTTGTTCTTATTTTATTCAGCTCCTCAGTAGAATTTGATTTATAAAGTAAACATAGTTCTTTGAAATACTTGGTATCCATTTGGTTGAGTGGATTAACAGATAACAGGCATTGAAATGCAGTGGACAAATGTACCATTAGCTCCGTCAACTACTGATGACAGGACTTTTACTTAGTCCTCTGCATCTCAGAGGCAAAGGTTTTCAATCTCCTTTTGTCCATTAAAAAAAAGCACCTTTTGGATCTCTTTTGGTGATATTCCTTCACCCTTTATGTCAGGAAAAACAAATATTCACTCGTCATGATCCATGGGTTGTAAATGTGGTCATTTTTATGCTGTTGTGTATTAGTGCATGCCTGACCACATTTATGCAGCAGTCACCACCAAAGCATTTTGTCCATAAAAAAAGTGAGGCTATTGTATTCCAAAATATCTCCTAAACTATCACCTCCTATCAACTTACCATTTTCTCCAGTCTGATCCTTGACCCAAAATACATGAGTACTTCAAAAGGCAAAGGCCAGCTCTGTCCATTTTTTTTTAGTTATAAAGCAGATATACACACATGCACGCACACAGAGGCCACTTGAGTTTTATTATATGGATAATAAAAATATTTAGTTAAAACCAACAAGTATTTTTATACCAACATATCTGTGCATCAATACTCATTTGATGGGAGGACTTTGTGTTCCTTTGGCAGAAAGTATTGCCATCTTAAACAAAATAAATGTTTTTAAAAGACGTCTGGGATCAGTAGGAAATGTATTCTGACAAACCGTCCTTTTTTCTGAGCTCATGAAAAGTTTACTTTTTAGTAATATTATTCTATTAAGACAGTGACACAGATCAAGCAATTCTGCAATATGTGTAATTAATGTGAACATAGCCTTAACACTGAGGACAGTAAAGTGAAACATACACATAAATGCAACAGCACTATGCCCCACAAAAATACCATACAATTTACTGTACATTCACCTGTTTAATTAACAGCCACAAAGTGAAACGCAAGTACATCCTTGTCAAATCATTCAAATCTTCGGACAACATTTCATCTGTACAGTTGCTGCTGTAGCAAATGTTGTAATGGTGCCCTCTTGTGTTTTTCAGGTAAAATGCAACGAGCAGCCCAACAGAGTTGAGATCTATGAGAAAACTGTGGAGGTGTTAGAACCTGAAGTGACCAAGCTCATGAAGTTCATGTACTTCCAGGTAAGACAGATTTCACCCCATTCTCATATTCAGTTCTTAAACCAGACCATCCATTTACATTACATGACACTGGCTGATATTGTGCAGAGGTTTAAACTCTGTGCAGCCCTTTAACTCTACTGTTTCCTGTGAGTGTTTTACTCATTCACATACATGTTCAGTTGCTGACCATTTTTTATTTTGTCGGCTCACAGCGGAAAGCCATCGAGCGTTTCTGTAGCGAAGTCAAGCGCTTGTGCCACGCTGAGAGAAGGAAGGACTTCGTGTCAGAAGCCTATCTGCTCACACTGGGGAAATTTATCAACATGTTTGCAGTCCTGGATGAACTGAAGAACATGAAGTGCAGCGTCAAGAATGATCACTCTGCCTACAAAAGGTACAGAAACATCACCTCCTCTCAGATTGTCCAGAAATCCCCCTGATGTCTGAAAGACATTAAAACACTCTCTCGGATATTTTCAGGGCTGCCCAGTTCTTGAGAAAGATGGCAGATCCTCAGTCCATCCAGGAGTCTCAGAACCTCTCCATGTTTTTAGCCAACCACAACAGGATCACTCAGGTCAGTGGTGCACCAATGAGACAATGTTTATGCAAAATATGGCAACTTGGATTCATTTTACTTAAGGGGTTTTCAGAGTCAGAATAATGTAGAGTTTCACAAAATGAAATCCCAAAAATATTTTTAGAGGTGTGATAAAATGTGACTTAACAATTCTTTGAGCTAGGGTGCTGATTCTGCAGATGTGATATTTAGGAGCAGTTTGTTCTGCAGCACCGGAGGTTAAACAATAAAAGTGTGATCTCACGATCCCTTTTTGTTTTAAGCTTGGACTGTGGATTTTATAACAGCACTTGATTCATTAATCTGAGGGTCAGACCGCGAGAATCAGACCATGTAGGGATTTGAAACTAATCAATAGAACTTTGAAATGAATCCTATGAGGAATGAGAGCCAGTGTGAGTTTGGATCAGATGATGAGTATCTACATTTGGAGAAGTCTGGCTGCTATATGTCTAACCAGTGTGTCTCTTAGGCAAATAAATAATTAATTGCATTCATGTATATGGGAGTAAATGAGGGTGATGAAATTTTTGATGTGCATTGATTGGTTTTTAACCCTTTAAGCACCAAAGTTGCAATATTGTGACAAATAACATAACTGAATGAAAGAATGAAATGAACTCTCTCTGAACCATTGTTCCAGAGAGAGTTGGCAAATCTTGGTCCCATATTCCACCAATAAATGGCATAGATGTGCCCTTTCTGTCCCACCAACATTTAAGGTCATGCTTCTATTCAAAGAAGAAGACAATTAAGTTTGAAAGGCTTGGACTGGTTTAGTGAGTACAGTCTATCTAGTTTTAGTATTGATGGATAAGGACAGATATGGCTACTCTCCTGCTTGGTTAAAGACACTAAAACTTATTGTATTTTACTTGGTATTAAAATTTCAATGTATTTTATTAAAGTTAATTTATTTTAACAGAAAAGATAACATTTTACTAAAATTTTACTAAAAGTTACACAGTTCCCTGTGACATTACAATATGTAGATCAGATGAGCAAAGGTAGTGCCATCATAAACTTTACGTCAGACCAAACATTTTTTTCATTTAGAGTGTACCTTTGTCTCTAACGACTTCTAAGCTCCAGCATCTTGATGTCTTTATCAAAATGTAATAACTTTGAACTCCCTGTTTTTGTTGTAGTGCTGAAATAGCTCATAGTTGATCTGCTCTCTGAGCCCTCAGTGTCTGTGAATGTCACTATTAGAGCCTTATATTCTACATGTAGATATTTTTCTCCTTCTGTTGTTTTAATAGTTTCTTTCTCAATTTTTTTTTATCTTAGTCTACTTGACTGTAACGCCTGTTACTTTCCACCTGGGTTTAATAAAGGATTCTGAATTTGTTTGTGTATGAAATTGACATGTTGTGTCTCTGGTCCTGTCTAGTGCCTGCACCAACAATTGGAGGTGATTCCTGGCTACGAGGAACTTTTGGCAGACATCGTCAACATCTGTGTAGATTATTATGAGAACAAGATGTATTTGACACCCAGTGAGAAACACATGCTGCTGAAGGTACGAGACATTTGACAACAATCAGTAGTTATTCTTGCTCTCGTCAACCTTTATTTTGGCAGATAAAACCAATTCAGATCAGGTTCTCAATGGATCTCAGGGCAGCAGCACGTCATAAGAACAATTATGAGGAAGTGACAGTATAGATTAAGTGATACAGTGTTAGAGGTGCTGTTTTCAACCAGAAGTGTAGGAGCTATAGCACAACAGACAATAATTTTAAGTTATTGAAAGCAGGGCCTACATATAGGCCCTGCTTTCTGATCTCACGCTGTCTGTTCGTCTGGAGAGAACAAAAAGCTCAGAGTGGAATAATTTTCCGTTTGGTCTGTTGAATATTCTGCACTGCAGAGGCAGCACCACTGAAGGCTTTTTCCAAATTTAATCCAAACACGAGAAACAGATAAAACAAGTGTAGTGCAAGAATGCAAGGCATAGCAGCTGCATGTTTTCAATAATGAAGTGCATGAATAAGGACTATTGAAGCTTAAAAGAGTCTTTTGAATTAGGGTCAGCCAGTGTGCATCTCGGTGTACACTCCGAGAAGCTGAGTTTGATTTCACATGTAATTCATTAGGTGAGGTGCTTTCCCACAAAGTAATTCTAAGAACTGGGACTTTTTTGCTGTGCATTCCCACAGGTAGTAGAACTACGGTATAGAGTGACAAAATATTTTTTGGCATCCTTCAAAGCGCTTTAACGCATGATACAGCTTTCACACACGCACAGGGATGGAAAAAGAAGTTCACATTTGAGGAACCCCACAGAATAATGTATAGTATAATATAATACAAATGCCATATGTGATACTGTGTTCTCTTCATCTGTTCATGGACCAAACGTGTTCGTTCTCTTCTCAAAAGTTCACACAGCTGCTGATACGAGCGGATACAAGATGGCGGAAATGCTATAGAATGTGCTGGCGGGAATGCCAAAAAGACCAGATGAAGCATTTATAATTGTTAATTAATAAATGTTGTTTGTAGCTCTGTTGTATAAACTGATGTATACAATTGTAGAAAAGCAATAGGACATATGCCTACGGTCTGATCACAGCATTGATCACTGGAACACACTCCCTCTTCTGTGTGATGTGGTAATGGACGTGGCATGAGGTCTACAAATCAGCAAACACCAATGTCATATGGTTCCTGGAGAACCATGAAAAGACTCTGCCCAGCAGGAGGAGCTAAAAATGTTAATTAGTAGTTCCTATGCTGTGGGTATATGGGTAAAAGGTTCTAAGAACTACAAAAGGTTCCTACAGTGGGAAAAAGCCTATTATTGTCTCACCGGCTGTGTGTAATTTTTTCAACATGGTAACATGTCTGTCTGTCTGTCTGTTAGGTGATGGGCTTTGGTCTGTACCTCATGGATGGGAATGTGAGTAACATTTACAAACTAGATGCTAAAAAGCGGATCAACCTGAGCAAGATTGACAAGTTCTTCAAAGTAAGGCTCTTTTCATTTTCTTAGTGTCTCCTCTTTTCATGGATGCGGTTGACTGTGTGTGTCCTGACACTGAGCTTTGTCTTTGTATTTGTTTGGCAGCTTCAAGTGGTGCCACTATTTGGAGACATGCAGATAGAGCTGTCGCGCTACATTGAGACGAGCGCTCACTATGAAGAGAACAAGTCCAAGTAAGATTTAGCCGTCTGTATAATTACTTAAAGGAATGCCATCAACCTTTTGCAGGACCAGAGCAGCTTGTCTCAGTCCATGTCCAAAAGTGTTGACTGCCGAGCAATCAGCCCCCACCCACCTCCAAACCCTTCCTGCTCCCCCGTTCTGTACCCAGGTGGACGTGCACCCAGAGCAGCATCTCGCCACAGTACAACCTGTGCGAGCAGATGGTTCAGATCAGGGAGGACCACATCCGTTTCATCTCGGAGCTGGCACGTTACAGCAACAGCGAAGTGGTGACAGGCTCAGGCTTGGACAGCCAGAAGTCAGACGAGGAGTACAGGGAGCTGTTCGACCTGGCTCTGAGGGGTTTACAGCTGCTGTCCAAGTGGAGCACACACGTCATGGAAGTTGTGAGTAAAGCAAGGAATTGATTGTGTTTGTGTGTGTGGGTGGGTAAAACTGACCACGAAGCAGTCAATGTCTGTGGGATTAGAAGGTATGAAAGCTTTGTGGTTTGGCCATCGATTGTTTGGCTTTGATCTGTTTATATCTCCCTTTTATCTATATTTGTTTCTTTCAGTACTCGTGGAAGCTGGTTCACCCCACAGATAAATTTTGCAATAAGGACTGTCCAGGCACGGCCGAGGAGTATGAACGGGCCACACGTTACAATTACACCAGTGAAGAGAAGTTCGCCCTGGTGGAGGTCATCGCCATGATCAAAGGGTTGCAGGTAAAAAACATTGGTCGCCATATCAATGAATATACACCGAGAGGCAGTAAAAAGCCAACAAGTACCGATGCATAAAATGTAACATTCATGTGGCATGTAGCAGGGTACACCCCTGATGTGTAGTCGGTTCATCACAGTGCTGACGCATAGAGAAGAACAATGAATCAGGCTCACGTTCACACCTATGGGAAATTTAGATTTAATGAAACCTAACAAAACTGCATGTCTCAGGATAGTGGGAAGACGCCAGACAACCCACACAGACAGGTCTGCTCCTGCTAGAATGGAACCTAGAACCTTATTGCTTTGAGACTGCAGGGCTAACCACTGCATTAGCCTGTTGTCCAAAATGTAACACTTAAAAATTAATAGAACAAAAAAGAACTTATGTAGTGAAGTTGGAATGAGTTCCTCAATTGATGTGAGTAGTATTCCAAGCTCTATAGTCAGTGTGTTCATGTGGCCGGACCGTTAGTCCGATACATTACCCACTCACAGATTAATCCACAAAAAATTGCATCACAAAAATGTTTGTGCAATGTCTTGTTAATCCAGCAATGCTAAAAAAAAAAAAAATTTGAAGGCCATAAAGGATACAGATACTGTTGGCAGAAAACACACACTTTGTAGAAGAAGGTCATGTTGCCCATCTTACAGTTCTTGATGTCTACGGTGTGTCACTAACCATGTCCATAACATATTGGACATTATCTTGTCTGTAATGCCTTTTAGTATATTTACCGTCCACCAGAACCTTCCACCGTCAGTTGTTTGTTTCCCTGATGATGATGATGGTTCTTTGTGATGTGTAGGTTCTCATGGGCCGGATGGAGTCTGTGTTCAACCAGGCCATCAGGAACACCATCTACGCAGCACTACAGGACTTTGCCCAAATGACCCTTCGAGAGCCTCTACGCCAGGCTGTACGCAAGAAGAAGAACGTCCTCATCAGGTACCCATGCAGAAAAACGGACTGACCTTTGGAGTGAGACTGTGACTCTTGGAAGCCTAAATTATGTCTCTTTCCTGTAGTGTCCTCCAGGCCATTCGAAAGACGGTCTGTGACTGGGAGGGAGCGAGGGAACCTCCAAATGACCCCTGCCTCAGAGGGGAGAAGGACCCCAAAGGTGGATTTGATATCAAAGTCCCTCGCCGAGCTGTCGGACCCTCTAGCACACAGGTAAGACTCAGAATGAATCAGTGTGAGGAGAGAAAGCAAATAAGAGTGTATAGAATCTCCAGGGTAAGGCTCAGCAGATGAAGATGTTTTTCTTTCAACAGACACAAAGGCCAAATATCAACAAAAGTATTGGGAAACATTTCATTCTTTTCTTATATGGGTCCGGGCTACAAAACAATGATAACTGTCAAAAACAGTTTTATATTGCCATATTGCACTGGTTAGTTTGGTTTAAATTGTTGTTTGTTCTTCTAAAATGCCTCAGACATTATTTGTACTTAATGTTTCCCAACATTGTTTTTGGTGTTATTACCCTTGACTATGATAATAAATATTCTACCTTTAAAATTAAAAAAATATTTATTGTGCTCTGTCTTCAAAGAAATGTTTTCTACCACACCCAACCATCTGCTTTCTTCATATCTCAGTTAGGAAGAAAATTGTTTCATTAACCTTTAAGGAAATATTGATGTTTATTAACTATATGGGTGAATATATTGGGACAGATCATGGCTCCAGCTCTGAGACGTCTTTGTTCATGCTGATTTGAGATGTCAACATCAACATTTCCTGAAAGTTTAATGGGATGTTTTTCTTTTAATTTATACAAAACTAAACAATGCAATATGTCCATATTGTGTAGTTTGACTTGCAAAGGTTATACTTTATAAAAATTCATGCTTCTAGAAAACTATTCAAAAATGAATTCCTTTCCTTGAAAGCCTGACTGTCCACACATTGTTTGATCAGATGCTCTACTTCCGTAAACTGATGCTGTTTCCCGCAGACAAATAAAGTCAAAAATTGACCTCACAGAATCACATAACCACCTATAAATGTTTACTTCTGCTGATAATCTTAGCTTATACACAACAGAAGCTGGGCTACTATTTAACAAGAGCTAACAAAGCCTGTAATATCAATTAGCATGTTCATTTTTATATTTAAATTAACACTGCCTCTAATTTAGTTTCATTATTCATTAATTCATTCATTCATTCTTTATTAACAGTTTACAAAGACTGAAACATGAAAATCTCTACTCTTGTTTTTCAAGGAGTGTTGACAGAATGCTAACACATACAGTAAAAATGCTATTCTGAACTTGTAATTGGCTTCATTATCTGAACCATAACATGATGGAACTGACTGCAAACAGACATTGGTAGAGACATGTCTCAGCCATTCAAATGTACATCTACACCCAGAAGGCCATGCTCAACAGGTTGGAGCAGTCTCACAGCCTGCGTGAGAAACACATCTCATCTCAAGCCTTGCTGGAGACGTGTTGCCCACAGCTTTAACACACACTGTTCGCCTGGCTTTTGTCTGTCTCTCGCTTGTGCATGTGGTTTTCTGCAAAAAAAGGACTGCAGAAAGAACTGTTAATGTCGACATCATACCCGCAACATTTTACACACATCTGACAAATATTTTTAAATGTATTCAGCTTTGTGAACATTTATTGTATTACTGTCTGAACAAAATATGAAGTAACCTTTTCAGTGAAATGATGTTATTCCTTTTATTGAAAATGCATATCCAAAATATTATGTAGGACTGGTAGGACTGATCATCAGCACCGCTGGTGTTGTGGACAAGCACTTTCAATGAAGTAGTGCTGTTAAGGGAACAAAAAATAAGAATGAAACCTACAACACAGTTTGATTACCTTTTTAACTTTAAAAGAAACCACTAAAATATGTCCTCTTAGATGCAGAGTAGTACTTGTTTCTTGACCTAGTTCCATTCTCCATATGACAAGGTTATGTGAAGTATAATGACAAGGTTATGTCATGGTGATGAATTTTCATGGTTTGCCAGACTGGTGTGCGTCTGCTCACGTTATATCATAAAAATAACTGTTTTGCTGTTTATTTCCTCTTTGTGCTCAAGCTGTACATGGTGCGTACAATGCTGGAGTCATTGATAGCTGATAAGAGTGGCTCTAAGAAGACTCTTCGCAGCAGTCTGGACGGACCCATAGTGGTGGCTATAGAAGACTTCCATAAACAATCCTTTTTCTTCACACACCTGCTCAACTTCAGCGGTGAGCTGATCCACTCAGTATCACATCAAAGCGCCAAAGCTGTGGGCCTGCTTTCCAGTTGTTGAAGGTAATCCCCTCTTTGCCTGCTCCCTGTGCAGAGGCGCTACAGCAGTGCTGTGACTTGTCTCAGCTGTGGTTCAGAGAGTTCTTCTTGGAGCTCACCATGGGCCGCAGAATCCAGTTCCCCATCGAGATGTCAATGCCCTGGATCCTCACAGATCACATTCTGGAGACAAAGGAACCCTCCATGATGGAGTAAGACAAAGCACCTACTGACAAAGCTCCAACTGTGTTTAGTTTTCATGTGCTCCTTTGAAAAAGTCTACAACAGGGGTCCCCAACCTTTTTGAAACTGGGGGCTACTTCAGGAGTAATACGAAGGGCTACCAGTTTGATACTCACCAATTAAATAACAATGTATGCACAGTTTATACATTATTATTAATTAATTAATGACATTCATCTACAATGGGCGTCCTATACACATTTTGCATAATGTTTGTAACATTGTATTCTTTACCTATTATTTTATTTATCTATGGTTGCGTGTTTTAACATTTCTAATAGTTAAAAAGAGCTAATATGAAACACATTTATCAAGAAAATCAAAAGTCGAAAAAAAACTAATACAAGTATGTGCCTGTTGTATTTCTGATGGATTTCACCTTTACTAAATTCGCAAATGCGTCAAACCATGTTAATTATAAACAGATCAAAGTTGTGAACATGACCCCGGCATCACTTCTACAGAATCATCACATCAGTGGAAACCAGAGGAACCTGTTCAGGTCTGACTCAGCTGTCCGAGCACACACGAAGCTGGACATTAGCATTCGCAGATAATAGCCTCTCTAGCTCCACCTCCATCAGTGTAGGGCTATTGGTCCTAGATGTGAACCACGAAATGAATGATGCCTCCATTGAATCCCTGTTTCTTGGTGGATGTAGTGAACATGGACTGTTGTTTTTGGAGTGTGTATTCAGCAATATTCAGACAGTTTTTTGCAGAGGTTGGGCAGGATACGTGTAATTTTGATTGGATGAAAATTTAGACCCCGATTTAGCAAGTGACCAATCAACTTATTATACTTATTGTGTTGGGGACCCCTGGACTAGTTCTATTTTTAGAACACGCCTATGGGCGACTCATGCCATCCCTGCGGGCAACCTGGTGCCTGTGGGCACCGTGTTGCTGACCCCTGGTCTACAACAGTGTAACCTGCTTTCCTTTTGTTCCAGATATGTGCTGTATCCTCTAGACTTGTATAATGACAGCGGCTACTATGCGCTCACTAAATTCAAGAAACAGTTCCTGTACGACGAAATTGAGGCTGAGGTAAGATATAATGGCTGACCTCACTCAAACCCATTGGTTCTGTCCACATTGTATATTTTCAAACTACATCCTTATCTTATTTGATTTTTACTGCATGGTTCTTACCTACTCCATGTTATACATTTACTTTAAACCACTGAAACAAATTCCATGTTTACTTAAATGGTAGCAAACATGATTCTTACTCTGACATACTGGATGAAACAGATCCTTGACCATTGAAACACAGACACTCATTGTTAATCTCTCAAAATGCACTCGTTTTCAGGTGAACCTCTGCTTTGATCAGTTTGTCTACAAGTTAGCTGATCAGATATTTGCCTACTACAAAGCAATGGCTGGAAGGTAGGAGAGAAAGCTGCACATTTATATATTCAGCGGAGCATTCTCCTATTCACTAATTAATCATTGGACTTTGTCTGCCTTTCCCAGTGTCCTCCTAGACAAGCGTTTCAGAGCAGAATGTAAAAACTATGGTGTCATCATCCCATACCCGCCATCAAATCGTTACGAGACGCTGCTCAAACAGAGACATGTACAGGTACAGTAGTTTTCATTTTTAGCCTCGATCACACAACAAGAATCCGTTCTGTCTTGCATTAAATACCCTTTTTCCCTTCTGTGCAGCTGCTAGGTCGATCAATTGACCTGAACCGTCTCATCACCCAGAGGATCTCAGCAGCCATGTACAAGTCTCTGGACCATGCCATCAGCCGCTTCGAGAGCGAGGATCTCACTTCCATAGTAGTAAGATCACATAGTCTGAACGTACACAAACAGGATATGCCAACAAGTCTTGTGTATGGTTTTTGACGTCGTAACTCTGTCTTACGCCTGTGTGTTGAACAGGAGTTGGAGTGGTTGCTGGAAATAAACAGACTAACCCACCGGCTCCTGTCTAAGCACATGACTCTGGACAGCTTTGACGCCATGTTCCGGGAGGCCAACCACAACGTCTCTGCCCCCTATGGACGAATCACTCTCCACGTTTTCTGGGAGCTCAACTTTGACTTTCTCCCCAACTATTGCTACAACGGATCCACCAACCGGTCAGTATTCTGGATTATGTTTGTGTTTTTTCCATCGCCTGATTATTCTCTTAATTACATTATTATTTTATATATGTATTTTCAGCTTTGTACGTACAGCCATTCCTTTCACCCAGGAGCCTCAGAGAGACAAGCCAGCCAATGTGCAGCCTTACTACCTGTATGGGTCCAAGGTGCGTTTCACATAAACACCAAATATAATATTGTAGAATAATATCATAGACTCCATAGACAAATATAGTTAGACAGACAAAAGCTGGTAACAGCGTTTGTAAAGCACACCCACTAGGCACTGCGAAATTAACACCGTGTCCCACCTGTTTCCATCCATCCTTCTTTTCTCAGCCTCTGAACATTGCCTACTCCCACATATACAGCTCCTACAGAAACTTTGTTGGCCCGCCTCACTTCAAGACCATCTGCCGTCTCCTTGGTTACCAAGGCATTGCTGTCGTGATGGAAGAGCTGCTTAAGATTGTCAAGAGCCTGGTATTTATCTTCATTTTGCACACATGATGCCCTCCTCCCAGTGTGCTGGAGTCTTACAGTTAATCTTTTGTTCCTTTATTGTGCCCTCTTCTCCTCTCGCCTGCTGTGCTCCATCGGTCTTCTTGTCATTCTCCAGTTACAGGGCACCATCCTGCAGTATGTAAAAACTCTGATAGAAGTCATGCCCAAAATCTGCCGCTTGCCGCGTCACGAGTACGGCTCCCCAGGTGAGTTTGTTGTATCATTATCACTAGGGAAAAGGGGCATTGTGTGTGGGTTGGGGGCTTTTTTTTGGCATCTGTAGCATTATCTAGTCCAGTAGCGTGATGTGTGTTGCAAGAGGAAACACTCTCTATTAGAGATAGGCCAAATTGGTTTGGCAGATTAATGGCGCTGAAAGGACATTTTACAAACTGTCTGTATCAGCAGTACTTCTTTCCAATTGTGGCTGATGGCTCGTATCAAACTGCTCACATGGAATAACTGACTTAGTGGGAAAATAATACCACAAGACACAACAATCGCTTTAACCCACAGCTTAAATGGTTTGTTTAAAGGTCTGGTGTGTACGATCTGTGAGATTCAGGAGGATGTGATTGCAGTAAAGCAGCATAATACTCATAATTAGTGTGTAATCACACGAAGAAGAGAACTGGAGGTTTGTATTATAGAATGAGTGTCAGGGTTTGAAAAAAGGGGAGAAGCTCAGATGATTGAGATTGAAGGGGAACATTTATTAACAAAAACTCTTATACAAACTAAACCCAATGAAGATTCACCTAACCAAAGCATGAACACTCAACTAAACACAAAAAATCAGACAAACCAACTACAAGACATCAGACCAAACATTAATAAACCCAAACACAAACCAGAATCTTGACACGACGGGGGAAAACAGAGTCCAGATCTGAGTCCATTATAGATATTGTAGAGGATGAGGAAGATTACGAGGCCGCGCAATTGGCTGTGCACTCCGCTACTTTAAAAGCAGAGCAATCAACCACAGCCGAGCAGCACGGCCAGGTGCTCTGAATCCATGATGATTGCCAGTCTCCTGAGGTGGAGGGTGTGGCTCAGCCACAGCCTGGGCTGACCATGACAATGAGCTGCATATGCATGATATGATCTAATGGGACAGGTTGACTTTGCACACAGTACAAAGCACGTTTCCACAGTAGCTCATAACTTACATCCTCATCATATATATATATATATATATGACACTGTCGCTGTGCTATGTTAATTTAATGTCAACACTGTAGTACAAGTCTAGCAGATGCAATTTGACTTGAGTGTACAACGAGCATGAATGCACTATTGAACTAAGGTATGAAATTACAATAAACCGCAGCAGTGCTGGTTCAGTGGGGCGCGATGATAAGAGAATGAGAACACCAGTCAATTAATGCTAAACAATGTGGAAATAATGATAAAATCAGCTATTTCTGTTTTCACCCGACGGTTTTTAAACAGGTGAATGCAGATGATTTTCTACATTATGCAAAATTACCATCGTTATTTCAAATAATTGACACATAACCATTATGTAACATTTGGTGTACTCTTAAGTGCATTCTAGGTGAGAATAGATGAAAGACTAGCGCAGATTGCATTAAATGCTTATTGCATTTTTAATTACATATTAACATATGACCATCATGCTTAGGCTGCTGCTAGTGCCATATTATCTTACTGTATTATTTGAATGGATTTATGCATAATATATTTCGCAAGCTAATCCATTGACTATTGTACCCGTAATAAACAGTGTATATATATATATATACTGTATGTGTATACTATGGTTAGACAAAGCATTCAGTGTGATGTAAGTCTAAAGACACCTTGAACATGCAGTTTCCTTCTAATTCAATACCAGCACATTGCTGCTTGTTCAGTGCTGTAGTGTTTTATGCACAAACTACCTCTCCGAGTGCAGTAAGTGCTTAGACTTGAGACATCGCTAGAATAACAATCAGATATAACCTGAAGCAGCAGTAAAAGTGTTTGCAGCAGAGGAAAATGCTGACATCATCTAAAGCACTACATCAACTAGACTCAGACAAACAGGATTGTAAACGAGTTCGCAGGGTTCAAAGGAGTCAATTGAGGACACAGTGGGGGAAAATAGAACCTGCTGAGGTGAAAACAGACATGTACTGAATAATACAAGTGAAGCAAACACTGGCAAAGTTGTAAAGAATTGAACACAATGTAAAAAGTCTCGTGGAAGATTTTACTTCACTTCCAGCGACTCTGGGTGAATTTCCTGATCTGCCCCTGTGCTCAGACTCACGGTGCAGATTAGAACCAGTCAGATGGGATATCCTTATGAGAAGGGCTTAGTGATCAGTAGATTACTGATGTTCTGTACCCTGAGTTCTCTACCTGGCTTACAGCTCGTGATCTTACTCTCAGCAGTTAATGATCCTCCCATCCCTTGCTTTGAGGGTGTGATGTTCACGCCAAATGTGGGTCAGGGCAGCCATTCAAACCCGTTGACATCATCGTGGTGGATCCCAGTAGCGAGAGGCTATCACAGACAAAATGAGGCATAAATAACAGGCTTAGTGAAACAAGAGTCTTCAGGAATAGAGCGTGTGTAAAAATAGATGCCAACACATGCTGAGTATAGAAACATCTATTACCAGGTTGTTTCTATATCTCTACTTTCTTTCACTCCAGGTATCCTGGAGTTCTTCCACCATCAGCTCAAGGATATCATTGAGTATGCTGAGCTGAAGACAGATGTCTTCCAGAGCTTAAGGGAGGTGGGAAACGCCATCCTCTTCTGCCTGCTCATTGAGCAAGCTCTGGTAAGACATCCCCTTTCCGTCCTTTTCCAATTGGACAGTTAGAGTATTCTACTACTGGTAGTGTTATTGTTTTGCTGTGTTACATTACTTACTGTACTCTGTCTTGCCACATTTCCACATAGATGATCATTTACTACTGGAAAAAACGTTGGTCTCTAGCACTCTCAATAAACAGGAATGTCAATACTGTTGCCTTGTTTTTTGTGTGGATGACCAGTAACCTGGGTGCCTGAAGGTTTCTGTCTGATCCAATCCCAGAAACAGTCAGGCTCTCGGTCCAAGTGGCCCAGTGTGTTCTGTTTGTATTATCTGCTTCTGAAATACAACTCTATTTTTTGTTACACGCTGGCAACTACCACAGGTGGTAAGGATTTAGGTCTTGTTGTTGATATTCACTTAACAGAGTCTAGATACTGTATGTCTTCTCTCTTTCTCTCTTGTGGGTTTGGGTGGCTCTGTTTTTGTTTTGTTTTTTTCTTTTCACTATAAAAATCTAGTACACATGGTTTAACCTCCAATCAGCCATGGAAGAAAAAGGCCTGAGAACATTAAGAGCATTAGCAACCCCACATCTGTTGGGAAAAATCACACATTCTGCAAACGACTTTAGATATCAAATTAGATGAGAACTGACCAGTGCAAGCAAACCTATAAAAACACACACCTACCTAACAGTGTTTAAATCTCTCTATATATGTCTATCTGTGTCCTCTTCTTCCATGGTAGAGATGATGGTAAATTTCTGGTTGGTTGTTGATACTGTCTTGTTTAAAACTGCATTTTTGCCTCCACACTCTATTCTGGTTCTGGGAGATTGTAATGCCTGTGAACATAACACTTCTCACCCGTCAATATTTCTCCTCCTTCTGTCTGACTGCACTGGTTTGTGTATGTACCTTGGGTGTATGCTGCAGTGCGCCTATCTTTTAACATTGCATGGCTCTCTCTTCTCACTCCTCAGCCGAGGTTTTGAGTTGCTCCTTTTCTGTGTTTGATTTGCTTTCTTGCTTGTTGCCTTGATTACTAATCAACCATGGATGGATAGATGTACAGCTGCTTTGTCATTGGCTTAAAATGTACTCATGTACTGAAGTTTTACCTCAGTAAGCTGACTCAAAGCCTGACCTGTTGTGACCTGTCACTCCAAGGAGATTAGATGGGATTTCATACTCCTGAAATATTAATCCTACTGTGGCTTGGTTAACTAATAATAGACCTAATTATTAATCCATCTGCATCCATGTGTAGTGTGGAGGCAATAGCTTTAGTCCATCAAAAGTACTAGAGTAGCACAGCAGTGTGAGAATAAATGAGTTTGAGTATATAAGTGAGTTTGAGAATAAATGAAGGAATTTCGCAAGAAACATTTGCAGTTTTCTTCATATTGCAACATCACCCCATGGCTCCGTGCATGCTCTGTGTAAGAATGTCTGGAAAGCAAAGAGGGTGATCAGTGGAGTGCCATTAAAATGACCTGCTTTTAATTCTGTGCTTGAATCTCAGTCTCAGGAGGAAGTATGTGATCTGCTTCACGCTGCCCCCTTCCAGAATATACTACCCCGAGTCTACATCAAAGGTATATGGGAGGATTTAAGGCCAGGACCAGAATCTGGGCAGCTCTGTGATTTAGGGTCTGTTAAAAAACCTATTTGTGTGTGACCATTGTTTCCACAGAGGGAGAGCGTCTGGAGGTGAGAATGAAAAGGCTGGAGGCGAAGTACGCCCCGCTCCACCTTGTGCCTCTAATTGAGAGGTTGGGAACCCCGCAGGTAAGGTCGCTGCCTCTATCCTAGTTTTTTTTTTTCTCTTCTACCCTTCCCATTTTTAATGATACATATATTTTGCCGCCATTTTTACAGCAAATTGCCATTGCCCGTGAGGGGGACCTGCTGACCAAAGAGCGTCTCTGCTGCGGCCTTTCCATGTTTGAGGTCATACTGACACGCATTCGCAGTTTCCTGCAGGACGGGGTGTGGCGCGGGCCTCCTCCTACCAACGGTGTGATGCACGTGGATGAGTGTATGGAGTTCCACCGACTGTGGAGCGCAATGCAGTTTGTGTACTGCATCCCTGTTGGCACACACGAGTTCACAGCAGAGTGAGTAACAGCTGCCCCGTACACGTAAATGACGCTTTTCCACCACATGATACCAGCTTTACTCAAATCCGCTCTTTAACTTTTAGTTCCAGGTTCTTCTTTATGCACTTTACAGGTGAAATAGTAGCACCCTGATGCAGTTGATCACCATAATAATGCTGCATGTAATAGCCGTGACGTCAACTACTATATGTCTGAACTGGTACAACTGTACCTGCTTATCTGAAAAGAGCAGAGTTTTGGAGGTTCAGCAAATTATGTGAGTCTCTATGCAGCAAATAAACAAGATTACACTTTAATTGGAAGAAAAATGATCAGACATGATAAAGAAATGCCCCGTTGTTTCAAAAAGTGCAGACATGATCCAGAGTAGGGATTTGTTTGAGACATAATTTATAGCTGACTCCAGATTTTTTTTTTTTTTTTGGGGGGGGGGGAATTCCTCTTATATCTCTCATCTCTTCAATCGACAGCTTGGGTTGTATTTTATGGCAAAACATATATCATAACTTATATTTAACCAGTAAACTTAAATTAGGGTGATAATGAGCCAAATCTGAATTACTTAGATACAGTAGTGATTGGAAACATAGGTAAATATGCCTTAACTTTTGTAGATTTTCAGTTAAAATGTTTAATTCAGTTGGATGAAACCCACTATATAGTATATAATACAGCAAATTAATAGAATATAAACAGATGTAGGTTGCAGTGAGCGAAGTGAAAATGTAGGCTGTTTAAAATATTGGGTTGGTTCAGTCCTGTCCTGGACAATGTCAACATAATGATATTAACTATTCTCCTCCTGGATCAACTAGTAGCCTGCAGTGTTTATGTGTCACCCCAGTTAACTTAAAAAATAATATTGTCCACAATATTTGTCCAAAAAGCTGAAGGTTGACAACTTGTTCAGAGCTACTATGTGGTGGTACAGAGAGTCTTCTGTGTATGCTCTTCACTGTGGAATGCAAACGTCAGTGTGTAAGTGTGTTGTCCATGCTGTGCCCTACAGACAGTGCTTTGGGGATGGGCTGAACTGGGCCGGCTGTGCCATCATTGTCCTGTTGGGACAGCAGCGTCGTTTTGACCTCTTTGACTTTTGCTACCACCTGCTAAAAGTCCAAAGACAGGATGGCAAGGATGAAATCATCAAAAATGTGGTGAGTACGCCGTTATAGATAAATGTTTCACACTCATACACATG
>JAPTHA010000002.1:18704492-18719410 GCA_029814585.1 Gymnapogon annona
AGACCAAAGAGGAGGTTTATGGACCTAGTGAAAGAGGATATGAAGGTAGTTGGTGTGAGAGTAGAGGATTCAGAAGACAGGGTTAGATGGAGGCAAGTGAAAAGGAAAAGAAGGCACTACTACAGTTTCCGCATTCAGACAATTGCGTGCATGACTCAGTAAATTGTACCATCAAACATTTCTTTAACAAAAATGGATATGTTTATTTCACTGTGTTAAAAGAAACACTAAATAACCACCATTTATGATCCACGGACTCATCAATCCTGGAGTTTCTTTGTAACGCGTGTGTTGCTCCGAGTACTCAGCCACTGCAATACTACTGTTTACTACAGTATAAAACGTTCGGAGTTGACCAATAGCAGTGGAGATGCCGGAGGCAGATGGATTCTTATTGGTCAGCTTTACGTAAACGTGCGCATGACGTTATTTGAAATTTCAGCGGCGCAGCGTTTGTTGTGAGCAGTCGCCTGTCACTGCTTCAGCTTTTTGACTGAGATTTTAACAGAAATAGCACAAGGTGGATTAAAAATGTCATTTTCAAAAGCCCCTTTAAAAAGATTTAATGAGCACACTGGTAAGTACCATTTGAAAGCATGTAAAGATCTTGCATTTTAGTCAATATTCACGTACGCAGCGTTAGCGGATTAACAAACGTCTGACAGCGTTAAGATAACGAGTTAAGATCAAATGAATTTGACGCATGCAATACGTTTCATTTCTTGGTTTTTCATCAAAGATATGCCTAATATTAGTGTTTGCTTCACGCGCGGGACACCGATAAATAGTACTGTTTCTGACCGAAGGTTGTGCTCCTCCGCCGGGTGCCTATGACGTTAAACCCGGGGAGCTGAAGGGAGCGGCATCCTTCGACAAGAGTGATCGATTTAAGCCAGTTAAACCAGGTAAATAAACATACTACACACAGAGTTAAGCCAAAACATGACGGCGTAAGTAACACTTGTCACAGTTACAGCCTCTCTGACCCTTTTGCCGCCCCCGTCGCCGTCGAGGGCTGCCCTCGTATCACCCGTTCGAAGGACCATGTCCGTCGATGGCCTTGTAAGTTGTTTATTTTCCATTCTCCAGATATAGATCTTAGTCCTATTACAACTCTAACACAACACCCCCTGTTAAAACCTAGGTCGATGGGGGAAGCGTCAAAAAGGATAAACTGGGCATGTCCAGGGAGAGGAAAGAACAGAAACTCTTAGAAAAAGAGGTAACACAACACTTTTTCAGCACAATTATACAGCAGCTTTGAACACACTGACTGTTGTAGTTCAAACTAGGGATCAGCGACAAGAGGCATTTGAACCCATTACCCACAGAAAAGAAAACATCGGGAGCTAGAAAACCCTTTTGACAACTAAAATGAACACCGCAAATATCTTTATACATATATATATATATTTATATATATAACTTAATGCGGACTGTAGTGTGCAGCATTTCGGAAATCAATGAACTGCTATCTCCAACAAAACAAACATACAAGTCAGTGCGTCATCCTTTTTGTCTTGCATACGGAAGTGTACAATCAGTTGTCAATCTAAATAAAACAAAAAAAAAACATTTCACTGAACAGTGTCAAATGTATTTGGCAAAATATCAGTCAATTAGCATATTTATATTAACTGTTAATGTCATTTTTGTTCCTTGATCTATTTTCATGTTCATATAAGTATAGGAAGTGGCATTCTGCTCCATCTGTTTGTAAATGCAGTCATATTCAGATACAATAATTCATTTTATTTGTTACACACTTTATATTTGACACTAAATCTCAAAGCGGACAATACAAAAACAACAAAAAAAAACCCAATAGGGGTCACTGAAATCACTGAATTGTTTCCCAAACTAATACTCAAATAACTCAATGTATTATATCATGAGCTTGTTTTTCAACATGTTCAGGTGTTGTGGCATGTCTGCCATCAAGTATAGCTTTTCCAGCCACTCTGGCTGTTCCCTTGAACCCCTTCCCCTGTGGACCGACACCGAATTGCAGGAGATCAGAATACAGGCTTTAACCCCATCTGCGAACAACCGGAACTGATGGAGATTTAAACCTATTGTCATCATTTTATTGAGTGACCAAAAATTGAACACCTTTTTATTTTAATATTACAAGATAACATCAGAATGTAGATTTAAATTAAAAAAGCAGCAAATGAAAATAAAATTAATTTATATGAGAAACTCAATATACATGGCCCCAAAACCCACACCCACATGGCAGAGGAATGAAAGAGCCACAGGTTGCCAACCCCTGGTTTACATCATTAGAGTCAGGTTGAAACCATTGCAAGTGTTTTGCATAATCATACCTTTGCCTACTTCTAGATCCGGTCTCTAGTGCAAGAGCGAGGGGAGCAAGATCGGCGTTTGCTGGCCTTGGAAGAGGACCTCAAGAAAGTCGAGGCAAAGCTGCTGGCTGCTGTCAGAGAGAAGACAGCCCTCGCTGCCAGTGTCACCACCCTAGAGAGACAGCGGGCTGAGCTAAAGAAAGTCAATGAGTTCCTGAAGAATAAGGTTTCCTACAATTTATTGCACATACTCGTAAACAATGTGGCAGAAATATGTTGTTTTTCTCATTCACATCTAATTAACAATGTCACTTGATCGTTTCTATCTAAGGTTTCTGCTGACACAACAAAAAAGAGAATAAATTCCCTCACAATGGAGCTGATTGAGGCGAGGAACTATTTAGATGTGAAAAATAAGGTATGATCCGATTACATTATTCGTTAATAACATGAGTGCAGGTGGTTTGCTCATGCTTATGTTTGTATTGGTTTATTGTATCCAGGAGTTAAACATCCTGCAGATTAACACTGAAGGTCAGATAAAAGTGTTTGAAACTGATCTTAAAGCTGCTAAGGATACGGCAAGGACTCTGAAAGACAAGAATAAAGACTTAGGTAAGGTTTATCAGATACCACCATAGATGAAGAGGTAAACATCACTTTGATAGTACTGATCTGATGGTCGCTGTGACTTCCTCTCTTCATAGAGGACCTCCATCAAGTGTCAAAATCTCAGATTGAAGACCTTGAGTGTGAGAATTCCAGGTTGCATGGTAAGTTTTGTATTGATGTTTATTTTTAAAAAATAAAAAGCTTCAATGTCTCTTGTCTACTTGCTCTATTTTCCATCTTAAGAAAGTTCTGAACGTCAATAGTTGCTGCTTTTCAGAGTGTTGTGGTTCTGTTAAGGCTGACGTTTGTCATGTATGCTCGAGCAAAGCGCCACTCACATTTGTGTTTTGCTCTGCAGCTGTAATCCAAGAGCTGAGGGAAGAGATTAGAGTATTAAAAGGATACTTGGACGTGGCTAATGATGAGATCCAGGTAGAAATCTTCCTTCAAATGTAAACCATTTCTGTGTGCACTGAGAAGATTTGAAGAGGAAGCGCTTGACCGGTCTGTTTGCTTATAGGATCTCCGCTTGAAGCTCCAAGAAAAGACCCGGGAGAACACTGCAACAAATCGTCAGATGGAGGCAGTAAGGTAAGCAAATACCTAATGTGTCCTTCAGGCAACTTGGTTTTATACTTGATGACCCTCATTTTTCACGACTTCAGACAGCTGGAGACAGAATTAGAACAGCGGACTACTGAGCTGGAAAACACCCGAGGTGTGCTGAAACAAAAAGAAGAGGACGCACAAAGTTATCAGCGAGAGTTACAGGCGTCAAAGGACACGTTATTGGATGTGGAAAAGAGACTGGAGAACCAAGAGCTGGAGCTGAAGTGTTCACAGGTATCACTGAGTAACATGGAGGAGCAGATGAAACTGGCGAACCAAGAAGTTCAAGACTCTCAAGCAACAGTACGTCAGCAGGAGATGGAGCTCACCAGACTGAGAGAAGTGCTCAGAAGGACGGAAAAAGAGTTGGATGAGAGGGTGGCACATCTCGAGCAGCGGTGTCTCTTCTCCGAGGAAGAAAGGAGTAGGTTATTTCCACAGATTACATGACTACACTGTTGGTGAAACAATTTTAAGGTTTTTTTCTTCTTTTTTTTTGCCGTGTATATTCTGACTGGTTGGATGTTTTCAGGTAAAACTCAGGAGGAAGGACTGAGAAGAGTGGAAGAATTAAAGACGGAGCTCGTCACCCTTAAGGAGGCTAAAAGAGATGAGAAGAAGAAGCAGATTCAACTCCAGCAGGAACACACGACGCTTACTGAGGAACTGGAAAAAGAAAAGGTTACACTTCCACAGCATATAAAGAAATCTACGCAGTGACGTATAATGGAGCCACAATTTAGGTTTGTCTTTTGTGTTCGCAGGCACTTGTAGACTCCTTGTCTGTGTTGCTGAAGCAGGAGAGGGAGGAGGCCGAGGAGCGCTTCGGTCTCCTGAGGGAGGAGATGGAGGATGTGCTGGGGGAACTGGTTATTATGGAGGAACAGGAGCAGAAGAAGCAGGAAGTAGTGGAGAAGAGTCGGGAGCAGCTCCAGAAGGCCCAAATGGAAAACAGTGAGCTGGAGAAACAGCTGAGTGACACTAGAGCACTGCTGGACCGGTGAGTCACTTACAGCTCAACTCAAATTCCAAGCAGGAAAGAAAAGAAAATGAAAAGCGCTGCCACTCTGTTGGCGTTCTAACACAGGGGTCATGAACCCCACTCGCTTGTTAAGCTGGGAAATTTTTGTTTGTGGATCTGCTTCTGTTCATTTCTCTGCTTTCAATCTGTTGCTGCTCCGAGTCCATTAAATACCGAGTTGTCATTGGACAGCAGAGGAGGGGGAGGAAGTCGACTTATTAGAATTCTTAAACCAACGGCAAAAACAGACATTTAGCCGGTGGAAAAGCAGTTCTCAATACTGCACCTCCTCTGTTGAAAATGTATACAAGTTTGCTTAGAACAAATGACCACAGTGTGTCAGCAGCTCAGTGGGACTGTCCCTCAGCAAAGGACAATCTGTCTCCGCGTTAAAAGTCGGGTGGTCTGAAAACACGTCTAGATGTTCATGTTTTTCATCCTGAGGTTAAAAAATGTTCAGAAGACACTATTATTGTTTTCATTCCCTTATCTCCCTGCAGTTAATGTTGTGGTGAAGGGGTTATTTAAGAAGAAACTATAGGGCAGATTTAACCTCTATGTGATTGTAAATGGTGGTTTGGGAGGTGGAGGCCATAGTTAAATAAACTAAATTAATCTGCTGGCCCACATCATGGTGGATTCCCCTGATACAGAATGAGGATTTTATGAGGTGTTTTACATCTTCAGCCTTCGTGTTTTGGTAGACAGCCCTTTATCTGCGCTGTCCATTTCAGGGGAAGGCAAATAAAGTAGTGATTTATGTGAAGTCATAGCTGAGCAGAAGTGAAGTAATGAAGTGCTCTAAATGGACCAGTATCTTAAAGAGTATTTAAGACACATGAAAGGTATAAGAAATCAATGTCTGATTAATTGTATGCTACATTAAGCATTTATTTAGCCTTTAATTCTGCTGTGGGCCACAAACCAACGCAGGTAACTATCAAAAACTGCAATAATTATTGTAATTGTGTTAAATAATGAATTTAGCCTCTTCTGAACCTGGGCTTGTCCCTCAAGAATACTTTAATCTATTGTTTAGAGGCATTAATTATACAGCATTATGATATCACATTTAACAAGCACATTTGTAAACATTCATAAGTCAATGTTTACAATGTACACTAATCTGCATGATAAGATCTTGTCATTTCTTCGTCTTAGGTAATAGAGGATTATGCTTTTACCAACTAAATGGCACCGTTAATGTATTTACTTAGTACTAATGTAAATATGTAGGTATCTGGATTTACTCACTATCAATTCATTGTCATTTAGCATCAGATCTGCGTGCTTTTTTTGTTTTGTTTTGTTTTTTTTAGTAAAAACCATGAATCGGAAGCATTGAAAGAAGAGCACACAGCAGCCATGGCGGATCTCCAACAGATACACACAAAGTCACAGAGCAAAATGGGAGATGTTGTTGCACAGCTGGAGAGGTGAGTACTGGCGGTTGATTTGTGCTCACACTTTTGCACAAAATTGTGCGAAAGTGTTGGGTTCACACAGGCTACTGCCTATCTGTGCTTTCAGCATCAACACGGCTCTGATGGGAGAACGGGAGGGGAAAAAGGAACTGGAGGCAGAGGTGGAGAGAGTGCGCCGTCAGATGGAGGAGATGGACAAGGAGATTCAACAGAAAAATGAGGCGATCAAGCAAGTGAGGGGGGAGTTAGAGGGGCACCTGGAGAGACGGTTTGCTGAGGAGGAAGCAAGGGAGGACAATGCAAGGTAAGCTTCCAACCCCATTTTACACTGCTAAAATAACTGCCAGTCTTTGACTTTTACATTCATCCTATATTTTTTGTTCTTCTTTTGACTTGATAGGATGTTGCTGGAGGTGCAGACTCACCTGGTGCAAAAAGATGAGGAGATGAAGGCCAAGGAGGTGAGCCATGCTGTCCTGATCAATCAGCTACAGCAGGAGGTACAGCAGCAGAGAAAGGAGAAGGAGGAGGCACTGGAGCAGCTAGAGGAGTACAGAGGTCAGAGCGATATATGGCTCCAAAAAGAAAATGAAAAGGCGCAGAAACTGCTGGAGGACGCCAGCCGGGACAAAATGGAAATGCTCAAACAGTTTGAACAAGAGAAAGAAGAGCGAGTTAAAATTGAGACGGCGCTTACTGATGAAAGGAAAACCCATCAGCAGCTGGGGTCAGAGGTGCTCAGACTCCAGACGGAGCTAGACCGAGCAGAAGATGAAAAGAGGAGCTTGTTGTGTCAGGTGGATCGCATAGATCAGAGCAGGGCTTTGCTGGAAAAGAAGCTGACTGATGCCGAGCAGGACAGGAGGTGCCTCCAGAGTCACCTGGACGCCAGCTCCCAGAGCCATGCACAGCTCATGGAGGAAAAGACGCAGGCACTGCAGAGGGAGCTAGAGGAGCAACGGCAAGACAGACGGGCTCTAGAGCAGCAGGTGGAGGTCCTGAGCCAGGAGAAGGTCACGCTGCAGTGGGAGGTGGAGGAGCAGAGGCAGGAACTCCAAAAGCAAATGAGTGAAGCACAGGAGCAGAGGTGAGCGGCACATTGGACTGATGAAAGATGTGAAACATGGCTGGGTTGTTAACATGTCTGTCTGGTGTCTTAGCTCCAGGAAGTCAGAGACGGAACACTGGAGGAAACAGTATGAGGAGCTGTTCAGCAAAGTCAAGCCCTTCCAGGTCGGACAGTTCTACCTCAGTGGAAGGCAGTGACACTTTACAAACACTAATGACTGGGTTTATTTTGTCAACAGAAGTAAGATGTTTAAACCCTTCATCATGTGTGTGTTTGTGTTTACAGGAACAGCTCAATGCCTTTGCAGCAGAGAGAAATACCTTGCTCAACGAGAGCGGCGCAAATCAGGAGGAGTTAAGCAAGTTGTCCGATGCCTACGCTCGTTTGCTCGGTCACCACAACCAGAAGCAGAAGATTAAACATGTGATGAAGCTGAAAGACGAGAACGTTGCCCTGAAACAGGTAGAACATAGAACCGTCCATCCACTCAATCTTTTCACTTCATCTTGATTTGATTTGTTTTTTTTGTGGTTTTTATTTCCACCTGACTGTGTATATGTGCAGGAAGTGTTCAAGCTTCGCTCACAGGTGATCCGTCAGAAAAGCGATCTGGAGCAGCTGAAGTCAAAGCTCCCTGGCGCTCCTCAGCGCAAGTTTGACCCAAGCAAAGCCTTCCAACATAACAAGGAGAACAGACAAAGCGATTCGACTATTCCTCTCAAAGGTGAGCGCCAGAAACGGCACCGTGTCAATCTGAGCTTAAAGACCACAGACGGTCAGAAGAATTCACAGTTTATTTTCATCTCGCTGTGGTCGGGTTGAAGTCTAACTCTTGTTTGTTTTGTCAGGAAATCATTGTGCCTAGAAGAGCATCTGCTACTCACCAAGTCCCCCACGACAAAACAAAAGAGCCGCCAAATTTCATTTTCATCTCCTTTTCAATACTTTACAGTTTCCTCTCTTACTTGAATTTCCCCTTAAAACCCACCTTGAAACAAAAACAATGTTTTTGTCCTTATTTATAATTGTGTCGAAATAAGAAATGGATTCAAGTCTTAAGTGTGGAGATAACAGACCTTAATCTACACGATCAAGTAAAAATATGCTTTGTGATTTCATCTTTTAACTACTGTAACTTTCTCCTTCGTAAATAAAGATGGATTTTAACATTCATTCATCTTCCAAACCCACTTTATCCTTTGCAGGGTTGCGGGGGTCACTGGAGGTTATCCCAGCTGCTCAAGGGCGAAGGCTTTTTTAACATGTTTCCACTTATTGATGGAATTTTTTGTTTAATTTAAGTATTTGTCATGGATTATCCCGGGTCTGAATCTATATGAAGAATAGTGTTTTTTGTTTTTTTTCCTGTGTGCTTATGGGCCTTGCCTGTCGTCAGCCAGCAGAGAGCACTCTGAGACTGCAGCCACACTTGATGAAACACCAACGTCTCTTATGTTTCATCCACACAATACAGCAGCTACAAAGAACACACATTCACATCTCTGCAGAGGCAGCCTTGGGTTATGGGTCACGAAGTTTTATTTTCATCTGTTGATAAGACATAACCTGCAAGTATTCGACCAGAAATTGACTCCGGGACCTTTTTTTTTTTTTTTCTTTTCCAAACTGAGTAGTGAGCAGCGAGTCAGTTGCAGTAGGCCTCCAGGTGGTAAATGCTGCACGGCTTATGGCAGCACTGTTCCACAATGCCTCTCTTCACCTTGGGCTCATCTTGGCCAGACAGAGCCTTCCACAGCCGCTGCTCCTGTCTGGTCCTTTTAGTCAGGAACCCTTTGAAGTGGAGAAAAGTTTCCATATCTGTGTGTTAAGTCTACTGTGGAGCAAACCCTCACTTCCTCAAACTACCTTGTAGACTGTTCACACTTTAATGGAGATTTAATGGCTATGTAATCTGATCTCAATCCAGTTAGTCTACTTCAAGAGGAGATATGATAGAGCTCTGACAGAGCCATATCATAGTTTACACCTCTAAAGTTAAACTTCAAAACATCAATAGAATGATTGAGGCAGAATACCCAAATAATGTGTTTTGGGAGTAGCATAATGAGGACTTTGGGATTTGATTATGAAATATGTCACATCATAAATATGAAAGCTCCAGTAAGGCATCGTAAAAGCCTAGTCACACTGAATAGAGTTCAAAAGGAGCCAGAGGGGGGAGTTTGCACACTAATGATGGTTTTGACAAACACAAAAATTCACTTCAATCAAGTTTCCAGCATGTTATCCCTGAACTTTTTTTTTTTTTTCTTTCTTTTTATCCCTCTCCAACCAATACCCAAATTGGCATTCTCATTAGTCTCAGACTGAACTTTGAACACGCTGGTAAAATACTGCCAAGATTCAAAACTGCTTTGGTTTCCACGGGTGATGCCATACTGGTCCTTTCTGAACTCCTACTATCAAGGGCACAATTATTTCACCAAATAAACAAAGGCAGTCAAATGTGGTTCCAGTGGAAACACGGTCTTACCAAGCAGATGCTGCAGGTCCCTCTTGTTGATTCGACTCGGGCTCGCAAAGAAACCTCGGTCACTGCAGACGAAGTATAGGGCGTCCACCAGGTGGGAGCCGCAGAGGTGCTGGGTTGGGGCTGGGACCACCCCGGGGGAGTAGAGCACCAGCAGTACCACCACGGACACTGTCCATGATACCCTGGCCATGGGGGGGGGGGGGATACCACTGGGATGGAAAACACACAAACCTTGTGATCTATTACAATGGTTCTCAAGTGGTCCGGCTCCAGGACCCACCATCACCCCTTAATGACAAGCCTTGACCCAAATCAAAGAAACATTTTAACTTTTCAAATTAATTTATCATAATATTCCATAATGCTTCAGGAACTGTACTCTTAAAGTTTATTCGGTCACTTATTCTGGCAATAAAAATGTTAAAATAAAAGTAAAAATGTCAAAATATGACAACCACCAGTGTGCTATGGAATAAATTCAGTTTCTTCAGTATTTATACGCAAACTTAAAAATGAATTCAACAAAAAGTGCAATTTGAAAAGATACAAATATACAAAAGTAACTTCTTCTGATTACTAGTTGGTAAATACTAAAAAAAAACCCGTGGTTTTTATGGAATAAATTCAGTTTCCTCAGATTTTATCCACAAACTTCATTTAAAAAATCCTCTTCAAAATAAAAGCACAGATTATTATTATTTTTATTTAATTTTTATTGCCCTGGCAAAGGCCTGCGACCCACTGAAAATCAGAGCACAGAGAAAACACTGCACCCATCAGTGGTACCCTGACCCAAAATACAGTAAGGGCTTTGAAGTGAGCACAAAAAAAAAACAGTTTATTTGTTCTTTTGAAAATCAAAGGCTGGGATGAAAAAGCAGCTGCCAGACAAGGTCTGCAAACAACGTCACCAGTTGATATTTGTATCTTTAAAAAAGTCAATGTGAGCCTTGAACAGACAAAGTCAGAAATTAAGATAAATTAAGAGCCTCAAAATTACTTTGGGATCTGGTGAGCTCTAAGCAGGTCTCTGGTGTTATGCAATAATAATGGTTTACATGTTGTTGTTTTTTTCCATTTTTTTTTTATTCTAAATTCCCCAAAAGAGCAAGATCATTTTATAGTAAAAATGTGATGTTGTCTGTTAGATGTTAAGAGACGGTGGGTAATGTTAAAAGCAAACAGCAGTTAAATGGTTATCTATGGTTTTATTTAATGTTATTACAGCACAGTATAGCTCACTATTAAAAGAAGCTGGAATTTTATCAACACTGTCACCCTTATGTCAGAACATAAACATAGACTTCAGGGGGTGATAGAGGGGGTATGGTCATTTGTCGCCTGCCATAAAATCCCATTTTATTTCACAAGATCTCATTCTCTAACAACGTGCCTCCCGCCCTGAGCACTAATATATGAGAATTAATTATTTTTAATTATCTGAGATGAAAGGAGTTCTCTGTATAAATGTTGACCCCAACCAAGTCTGCAAAATGTACAGCAGTCTGACGTAACAGATGCAGCAAAATGGGCAAAAAAAAAGTGGATTAATAGAGAAAGAGTGAATGGAAACAGAGTGAAGTCTGGGTTCAGAGGAGGCATTAAATTTGTGTTATGTCTCTGGGATCTAAAAACATTTGGAAACTGCTGCTTTAATAGATTTCAATGACATTTGAACAAGTTTTGAGCCCCCCATTTTTTTCAGCATTCTTGAAATCAGCCCTAAACCTTTAAGTGTTGAATGTGCAGAGTTATATGTAAGATACTGAAGGTGTTTAAAAGATGCTCATGTGTGGGAGATAGAAGCAGCTGAACTGAACAACACACTGTACAGAATGACTGAAACACTATTGAAAAAAAAACAAACTGGATTATCGTACGGTGACTTTCTTTTCCATAAAAAATACATTTCTACAATTGACTAATAAAGAAAGGACACAAATAGATAAATGGAAAAATCCCAAGTGTTTGCTTAAAATTTCCCAGAGGATTAACCCCATTCCCTAAATTAAGGCCCAACCCCCCCTCCCCCAAATGATATCTCATTTGTGATGGATATTCTCCTGGGATTGAGTTTCACTCCACTTCCTGTTTCAAGGTGAAAAACATACTTAGTAGTCATTTAGCAACTATATAGACTTTTTGTAGACATCTTACGGGGTAGTGCAGAATATTGGATCGAAAATGAATCATTTTAACAGTGTCTTTAACAATACACCTGTGCCAGGCATTACGATGCTGGCAGGGCGGTCGGCGGTACCCTAACCCTCTACTCCCCTCTCCCTCTGGGCCCGGAGCCAGGCTCCTTGGCAACAGCAGATTGGTTGAATTATAGATCCTGCCTGTGCTACTCCGTAGTTTCATTCTGGTTATTATACACATCAATTTTAGAAGTTGAAATCCCTGATGAATACAGAGAAAGTTGCTTACCTGCGTCTGAGGCCCGTGCACAGCAGAGCAGCTGGTGGTCACAGACAAGGAGGTCAAGGCCCACGGAACGACACAGGTCCAGAGAACATCTCCACCCCCGTTTATAAACTCCACACCTCCCCCTGGGCTTTATCAGCCTCCAGTCCAGTCATTAACACACCGACCTGTGAGTATGCTGATCTGCCTTTGAGTGGCACTAAGTCATTTACTGAGTGTGTGACCAACAGCAGAGTTGAAGGGACAGTCACCCGGACTGATGCCCAGTTTCAACCCCTGCTGTGGGACGGCCCGACTGACACACTTTACAAGCTGACAGACAAACACCATATGCCGGGTTCTGCTCTCACTGTAGATTAGTGGACCTTAAGACTGATTAGTGACCACTAGTGGTGTAAGGAAGACAAAGCTCATCAACGCTCATGAGATCCCAAACAGGTTGTGGTTTCACCTGTTGAACATGAGCTGATTCAGTGGATCCAAACAGAGGGTTAATGCAGGCTGTGTATTTTTTTTTATTTTTTATTTTTCACTTCTACTTTGATGGTGAAATGGGGTGTTTTATTGTGTGGCAGTGCGGTGGCACCTCTGCAGACGTATGCACTTTCCCTGAGTGTCCTTTTTAGTTTTATATCTCTAATCCTTTCGTCTCTCCAACAAATCAGGAAAAATACCAGTAAGCACAAAATATATGATGCTACATCTGATAGTTGTAAACCTGGCAGGACATTTGTATTTCTGACTCTGTGAGCAAATGTCTGTTTTCTGTCCTGCACATAACACTAAGGGAGGTGATTTGTTATGCCTTCTGCGCAAAAACACGTTTAATATGATTTGTGAATTGGCACAGTGGTTAGTAAATCTAGACATGAAAGGGAACATTGGATTCTTGATACTGTCAACATGTAAAAAATGAAGGAACAACTCATGCAAAATGGATTTTAAATGTATACGGCATTTGTATGCCGACCTCAGAACACATGCAAGAGTTAATATATTCTGGACCGTCTTTAACCCCTTGAGTATTTCTGTGCCAACTTCCAAATGAATTTTTCCATAATTTTTTATTCTTTATTGTCCTTTGCACTTGCACAAATTCAGGTATTTTCAATTAAGTTTCTATTTAATTTTCAGATTTATTTATACATCCATAAAATCATCATATCATATCAAGACAGAGAAAACTGTTGTAGAGACTGATAGCATTTCCACGGTAACTACAGAGCCTCTGAACTTCTAAATGGCTCATATATGATGACCACCTGAATCATCTACATCTATAGACAGAATTAGTCACTGAAAAGTTCTTAAACATTTTAGATCAGTATGTTCTTAAATATAATATAGAGTAATAATAATATAGAGTTGGAAATGTACTCGAGTGGGACTAATATAGGAATCTAATCTAATCTAATGAGGCATTGAATTACTTTATGACTTTATTTCAATGTAAAGTTTTGTAATTAGTTTTGCATATGCTATATAAAGAGAGATGGGAACAACAGGCAGATCTGTGTTCACTGCTGCCTCCACAGTGTTCAAATTAGTATGTATGAGCTACAAATTAGGCTGAAAAATGCAGAAAATGATTTTGATTCTACAAGACTAGGATAAGACTGGAGTCGAGGGCTACGGTTGATATTCAGGTTGACTTTGAAACATACTGGCGGCTTCAGAAACAGAAATCCTGAGCAAAAATTGTCAACGGTGTGGAAACTTTCCCCAACACATTGGAGGACTCATTAACCCAAAGTTCACATTATTGTTAACTCCTTCTCCACAGGGACTGAATTTAATGAATAGACAGAAAGAGACATGTGACTTAAGTTAAAAAAAAATTCTATATACATGTATGTAGAGATGGATAGAGAGAGAAAGAGTATAGAGCGCCGAAATCATTTTTTTTTTTCATTTCTAAGAAGTAAGGTCATGAACGTCACACTGATGTGACAAAAAGCTACAGCAACAACGATCTGAAACACGTTTGTTCCATTTGAGTGACACTAGCAAAAGGGAAGACCTTAAAAAAAGAAAAAACAAGGATGGGCAGGGGTCTTTGGAGGAATGATGAAAGCAAAAGGTGAGAAGAAAGATATCCAGCACTTTGGCTCTGCGATTTGTGACAGTGTTAAATGTAGAACCAGGAAAGGTCCAACTTTACCACGCTTTGAAAGTGGCTCCTCGAGGGAACGGAGCTAAGCGGCAGAGCTGCGAACAACAGGCACATCCTTCTAACCCTGGTCGTATATGGTTGCTTCAAACAAGCACATCAAATAGCAGAAGACGAGCAGACGCCCCAGACATGCAGAGACAGACACAAGTTGGGTGGAAATTCGGCGGCGTCCCGGAGGTGGGGTTGCGTAACTCGTCTTCTCTTCTGCTGCTTTTGAGGAGATAAAAGGGAGTAAGGAGTTCAGCCGAGTGAGATGTTGCTAATGTGCTCTGATAGTGAACCTTTTTACTCTTGTAATTATTCCTGACTTTCTGAGGATGGAAACTGAGGAAACTTACAACATCAAAAAAAAAAAAAAAAGTGCTTGACTGACAGAGTAGACAACAGAAGTATCTTGGATCATTATGTTTTTATGTGAGCGTTTGAACTGTGAGGAGGCAGAAGTAATGAGACACATTTCCATAAGTCAACTTCCCAAAAACTGGAGACTGATACACAGACACTACTCGGAGGCAGTAGCTCCGGCTTCTGGTGACGTTTGAATATTGAATGACTGCTGTAAGGGAAACACTTCAGTGCTGAAACCAGGAAGTGTCAAATGACAAATAGAAAAAAAAACATTCCAAAAACACTTGAGAACTTCTTCAGTGTCTGCCAAGGGCGAACACTTGGGATTCTGGCAGGTCAAGCCCCCCCTGTCAGACGTAAACACACACACACACACACACACACACACACACACACACACACACACACACACACACACACACACACACACAC
>JAPTHA010000002.1:18732718-18742893 GCA_029814585.1 Gymnapogon annona
GCATTTGAAATAGATGTCTGAGCCACCTCAGCTGACTCCTCTGGATGTGGAGGAGTAACAACTCTACTCCGAGCTCCTCCTTGGTGACTGAGCTCCTCACGCTGTCTCTAAGGGTGCGCGGGATCTTGTTCTTTCAGTCATTACCCAAAGTTCATTATGGTGAGAGTAGGAACAAAGATCGACCAGTGAAGCCAGAGCCTCGCCTTTCGGCTCAGCTCCCGCTCCACCATGACGTACTGATACACCGACCGCATCAGTGCTGACGCTGCACCGATCTGCCTGTCGATCTCACACTGTTAATTGATGATATTTTATATTGTACTAATAGTGGCAGTTTTTTCCCCCTACCAGAATCAGTGGCTGTAGTATTAACATATTATTGCACTGTAGTCACTGTTGTAGATGAGAGAATGATCACTTCCTTTGGCCGGACAGGTGCTTTATATATATATATCTAATTGAAATGGGCTCAGTGAAAATTGGAGTAAAAGATTTCCATTTTCAAAGCCATGAAAAATGGAAAATAAAATAGAAAATCAATCGAAAGAAAAAAAATAGTGATTGAATTTAATAAAAGGTATTTATTTACAAATGAAAAGACCAAGAGTTTACCACCTTCTGATTTTCATAAATGAAAATGAGAGAAGGCGGTGCACAGGTGGGACTCTGGTGTCTGGTTTTGGTTTTCAGATCAGTTTCAAGACCGTGTTGTTGAAGGTCCTGGTTTTCTCTTGGACTTTAAGGCTCGGTTTAAGAGAGCTCAGGATTTCATTCAAGGGCCGGCTACGATCAGAGCTGGCGGAGCATCACTAAAGGCCTTCTCTCATTCATTTAACACTGATGCAAAAAAACCTTTAAAGAATGTTAAAGTGTAATTTAAACCTTTTTTTTTCCAATTCTTAATTGTTCTCTTCTCAGGCAGCTTTATTCTCTCAATCACTCAACTCACTTGGCGATGACTCATTTTAAACCATAACAATACTGTTCAGGATGCTGTTTTTTCTTTCCAATATAAAAAAAAACATACAAAATATCAAAAGGTTCAATTTTAATAGCATTTTACACCATGAAACAGTTTCTATCTCCAACCCTAAATCATCCTTTTGTGAATCCACATCCGTACCTTACACACTGTCATTAACGTTCCTTCATTTTACCAAACAAATGCTGCAGATGTAACCTCAACTAATAGCCTGGACCCCAGACAACACACTCAGCTCCAAATGATGTAGGGCCGCGGCTGCAGGAACAGGCATGAAGCATGAAACTGAATTCTCTGAATGCCCCTGTCCTTCATTAGAATAGATACAACCTGCGCTAGAGGCTCAGCCCTTATGTTAGTGCGACACTGTAATTCGCTGAGGTGCATTAGAATTCACATGCTGCGACACGGGGCTTTAGCGAGAAAGAGCGCAAACAGATCCACACATCACTTGAGGTTTGTGTGATAATGTATAGGAAAAAGGAGAATGTAGCATGAGAGAAAGAACATTGGCCAAAGTGGAAAGTCTGTCAGTATTTGGGAATACCAGGAAAGGATGGAATTATGAGGACGCCATCAACAAATCAAGCAAACACTAGTATTTCAGAAGTAAATCAACACTGGCCGGCTCTTCAATCACTGCTTTGCGCTGCAGGATAAAAACAATGGCCTGTGTCTTCAGATAGTGATACATGAACCTATGCCAAGACTGGGGATGAACGCCTTGAGGATGTGTGGGTAATCATATCAGTATTGTTCGTAAAGACGCATGACATTTGCTTGTAGTTTCCCTTCAAGCCTTGGGAAGTGCGCAAAGTAGAGGCAAGTTTCCACTGATCTTTAATCAATTCGTCCCGTTGTAAGTTGTAGAAAGTGGATAGAGGAAAGTGCGGAATTAAAATGAACTTCATCCTTACTTCAAAATGACCTTTTTAATGTCTGACATTAGAAAATGTGCCTCCTTCAAAGATTTTAAGTTTTTGAGTTTTTTTTTCCTGCACAGTTCCACCAGGTACGTGCAAGAAACCTCACCATAATATTAATCGCACCAAATGCTTGAGATTTAATTAAATAATGATGAAGTTAAGCAACGTGAAGGTATTAACAACATTTTCACACCAGATTAAGACAATTCTAAAACAAAAACACATTGAATATGTCAGTAGATATATAGTAGAATATTGTTTTCCTAATATGTTTGTCTTCTACATAAGAAACTATATTCAAAATCATTGATTGTATGTACTTTTCGGTGGCAAAACAAAAAAACCTCAGGATGGATCTGAATTAAGGGGCCATAATTCCTTACCAGATTGCTGTAAAGGTTGCTGGCAATTGATTCCAGTCTTACCAGCAACAACAGGATTTAATCCATGAATCGTGCATACATCATACACTAACCTTGAGCGAACACTTGAGCCAAACTTCCATCTCTATTAAATCTGTAAATTATAATTAACATTGCAGGCGAGTCCTGTGTCAGTTACTGAGACCATATGCTCGTCTCCCTCAGCTTCACAATGGCTGAATCAGTGGTCGTCTCTTTTAACCAGAAAACACAATATGACAGCATTTGGCACGGTCTGTTTTCTCATCTTAATGCCATTGTTGATGCCAACACTCCTCTTACTTGTTTTTTTTTTCCTGAATTGTGAGCATTGCAGCAGTAGGTGGCAGTGTGGCTCTTTTGCAGTTCTGGTGCAGGTGTCTTGGTTTGTGCCGAGGCCAAACATTGATTAATTAGTTTATAAAATGTTGTGTAGACTTTTGTGTATTGGCTCTTGTCTACTTTGGCTCTCCACCTCTGGTTGCAGACTGATTATAACAGATAACTGGATCACCACAGAGCATTCCAATGTGTGGCGCAGCGGGAATCAATACCTATTGTCCATTAATGGCAACGGGAAAGAGACAAGATTTTTCTTTTCTTTTTTTTTTTTCCTTTCTCATTTCCATCTGAATGTCCAGCCTTGAATTTCTAACATACCAACAGAAAATTCACTTGAATGTTAGAGCAACTGAATTAAAACACTATTATGGACTTGAACTGTTCTTCAATGAATGATTCAATCAAATCAAAGGGGTCTTCACTGCCAATAATAATCAATGAATACACACTTGAATATGAAAAGCCTATTGTGTCTTCATGAAACTCATATACGAGGTGACAGAAAACCCTTTAATGTACTAAATTGCTATTGGTTGTTAAGCATATTGTTAATTTCAATGAAAATTAATATCCTTTCATTTCAATTTTGTAAGGGTAACTAACTTTGAATAGCTTCGTGAGAGTCCACCATTATCATTAAATGTGTCCTGATTGGGAATGGCCTCGAATGAACAATTTATATGCTTGAAATAGTACAGGAAATTGTGGGTGCAAACCTTCTGGGAAAATGATAAGGAGAATCCTCTCTTTTTAATGAATCAATTGTGTTTCCAGCAAAAGAAATTAATTACATACCTAAATATCGCTTATTGAAATAGACAAAGAAGTTAAATACATGGCAATCAGTCGCGACTGAACGACACTTAATTTAACATATAAATGAAACACAGAATGAAACGTCATTAATTAGAAAGAACAATAAGAATAGTTGTCTGAAGGATAGAGTGAAGGGTAAAGCCACACGTTAATGACCAAAGCTGTGGAGTTGAACAAAACTTTCCTCTTTGGAATTATAAGACGAAATGAAAAAAACTAAACAAAACTGTTGAATCAACGTTGAACGAATAGTGGGTTCACTGCCCTGTTATATCCAAATATGCACATATCAACAAGACACGTCCGTACCTACTGTATGCAGATGCACTGTGTTCATGTGTTAGCCGATGCTAGTCCACCCATCAGTCAAGTTGTCTGAATTTTGTTGACTTGTAAAAGTTGCATCAATAGTTAATGCTTGCATAAATATTTATTCACACTTTCATCTGATGAAAGCGGCCCTGACATCTACTGCATTTATTTCTGATTTAGAAATGTGCTTCTTTCTTCTTGTGTCAGACACAGATGATATGAAGATGTTAAGATTTGAGAAGCAACATGGACTGCTGGGTTCATCCTTCCCTGTCCAAGGGGAAAAAACCCCCCAACATAAATACAACCAAACCCGTCCTAGTAGCAGTAGCTACTCACTCTACTTCAATTATTAAATAATTGCTGTAGCACTTGTCATACTATTTTTAATGTCTTTTGGAGGCGAATGAAGATGATCCACAAATGGTCAATGCCTTTTCAATATATGCATTTATTTGGAGCTCCAAAGGTATGTGCTCGAACAGAGCGCATGGCTCTGTCTGTGAAACTCCCCTCAGCCAGCGTCGTCAGCCTCTTTTAAAAACACCCCCGTTCCTTTGTCTTACAAATCTTAAGAATGTGTGGGGGTTGACACATCCTGCTACAGGACCAGGAGTGTAAACAACAGGAGATAGATAGCAATCTAAACACCTCGGGATACAGGGGTTTTATGACTTGTGGAGGACAGAGTCACAGCTTTAAACAAAATTACAACAGTCTTCTAGAATGCTAAAAATGATACTACATTCAATATTCAAAATTCACCATTACACACCGTTTGTGTTAGTGGCGTGCAGCAGCGCTGTTGACCCCATAGGCCCTGACTTGTAGGCTACTTGTACGAGAGTGTCAGGCCATGAAGGTCACTAATTCAACACTCCACACCCTGACCAAGCAGAAATAATGTCTCGGAGAAGGTGAAGGAGGCCAATGTTTAACATATTTAATGCCAACCGTGTGTGGATCTAATCAGAGCCATTCTCTTTGAAAGCAAATGGTAATTAATTTTTCATACTGTGAATTAGAATCCTAATTTGAAAATGTGAGATCAAAAGACACAATTTCAATAACTGGCTTGTGGAAGTAATCCTTAGTGGCCAAGGACAAGAGGCTGTGGTGTTGAAGCTGTCCCCAGTGGTGGCCCCGCAGCAGAACGTCAATAGGGATTTACTCTTGTAGTTATTTATTTATAATTTTAATAAAAAATGCTGAATCGCATTAATAAACCATGTTATTAAACTATGGCGAGACTCACATGAGGATTGAGTATTTCTTGTATTGCGGTGTAACAGTCTGTTTACCACAGTGTACACCTGCATTAACCTTGACTGTTACACATACACACTCCTCCAACGTACAATATACGTTTGACATAGAACTAAATCGGCAGGGCGCACCTCGAGTACTTTGCAAACGGAGCAACTGCTTGAGGTTGGGATCAAGTTCTACAAGCTGGATGGAAAGGTCGCAGAGGTTGTAAATCACAGAGGAATCCTAATCAGGCCTTGTTGCAAGTCTAATTAATTACAGCCCAGAGGGCAAGAGATCATACAGAGACCTACGAGCCATTGCACTCGCAAACACTGCCTCGCACGCATCTCAAAAACACACTCAAAGGGTGGGTGGGGATTGTCCCCTTGTATTGTTGAACACTGCTGGACACATATCAGTCTTCGGTGCAGAGCACATCAGGAGTCAGCTGACGAAGTGGAAATCAACCTTGTTTGCTACGTTTCCAAAAAATTAGTTTGAACTATTTCCAGAGCAAACAGTCCGAGTTTATTCCAGCCGGCTGTTTCGGTGACACAGAAATCAGCTTTAGTTGTATTTCCAATTATATTGGAAATACAACTGAATGAATAAGGTTTATTTGGTGCAGCATTTCTTCCAAAACCTGAGCGTTTCACCAGAAAATATAGCTACCATGAGCTCTGTGAGATGCATCCAGTCCTTATGTCTTAATAATGAAATATTATTCATTCATTTCTCATTCCAAATTTGACTTCTTTTAATTAACCTTTCGACCTTTAGCTTCTTGCTTAAACGTTAGATTTCAGTTCCAGTTCTAGAGTCGAACTGAATATTTTATGAAATTCAGTCAAGCTGTTCCTGGGATGAAGGCATTTTAAATACAATAGGGACAATGGACCCACAAATGGACAGACAGATGGACAGACATTCTGATAGAGATCGTCAAAAGGCAAAATAAAAAAAATATATATAAAAATAGCAGACGTACAAACACAACAAAATAGACATGTACTAATGTGCAGTGGAATGAAAATAACACACTATGACCATGAAATACCTGAAAATGAACAGACTCCATTATAAAACACACTCTGTTATGTTATTGAATACATACCTACAATAGAGAGCCTTTTTATATCCATTTCTGTTAATCTTATTCATCCTGTATGTTTGGAAAACCTTGAAAACAAGACTGTCAGGGGGTTTATCTTATGGATGAGGTTTCACAACAATAGTTCTGCAAAAGGTGAAGTGACATGAAGGAAAACACTGTAAAGGACATTAGCGTTCATTGCAGCGGTAACACCCTGAACGATGGGCCGACGACGGAGAGAAGACTTGTTCCCGCAATACCCGACAAAGACACAAAAATGCCTTGAGCACATTTTTGTTTCTCTCAAAGGTTATTTGTCTTTCTCAACTCTGGACATTGTTTGTGTTACGGTGCAGCATTAGAAAGAAAAGCCAGTGTGTGAGAGCTGTGATTAGTGGTGGAGAGGCCAGACAGAGGCTTCCTGGGCAGCTCTGTTTGCAAACACCCAGGAGAGCCAGGGCAAGACGAAGCAGGAGTTCACAAGGTACACACGTCTATGTGTGTGTGTGTATGTGTGTGTGCATGTGCACGTGGGTTGACATGTGCGCGCATGCATAATGACCCCATCAGTAAATTAGACAGTGATGAGTAAAAACTTTGCTGACTCAAATTCCAGGAGTCGCTTCCAGATCATCATTTGTGGCAGAACAGCGTGATCTTTGACAGGAGCGGGGATCAAAATAGACTGATCAAAAATTAAGGTGATAAATCATTGACTAACAAAAAGATGCTCGGCAGGAATATGTTAACCTTGAGTGTGAACATTTCTGCTAATGTGCTGAGTAGGTGAAAAACACTGACTTAACTTCAATAATGCCAAGTTCTCAAACTCATACTGATGCAGAGTACATATTTTCCTAATCGATTTGGGAGCAAATCCTCCACTGGAGGCAAACAGGACGTTAGTATTCATGGGGGTATGTGTGCCTCTCACTATGTTAATAATGCCGTCTTCAGTCAGGGCCTCCACTATAATGAGGATTCACAAATTCAAATCACAGTCTGCTACATATGTCAATGCCATCAATATAGCACAGCTCCAGCTCCACTGTTTACTCTCCATTTCTGACATGGGTCCACGCCTTGACCCGACCCACTTCAACAAGGAAGCAGTGAAGAAGTTATCGGTGCTCCCATCAGATAATGACAAGAAGATGACTGACCTCTAGCCCCCCCCCCCGGCTCCACAAAGCCATGGTTTACAGGAGAGCTGTTGGCAAGCAAAGGTCATTAAAGGTGGTGGTGGTGGTGGTCCATATAAACAAGTAAATAGAACGGGAGGAAACATTGAGGTTTCCAAGCATTGGTGCCATTTACTTTTTGTCAACGTATTAGCGAGTGTGATGTAACGGGGGCAGCGGACGGAATTCGATTCACAGCAGTTTCCAAAAATAGACGTGTGTTTATTCTCCGTCTTTCTTTTTTTCGTATACTTATTTCTGTGGTGATGTATGGAGTTTTAACTGTGTTTTGGTATGACAGGACCTCATCTCAGCTTTAACTATGGTTAATAAATGTTTAATAAGATGGGTATATGGGAGTCAATGTCCCTTAGCCTGGCTGCTGCTCACTCTGTGCACATTGAACAGTAAGTGTTTATGTAAATGTGAGCCGGCGACTAACTCTCCCTCTGGTCTGGTCTCAATGGATGCTGTTTATTCACATGTAAAAGAGGGAGCTTAAGGAGGAATTGTTTTCATACATAAGATGCCGGAGTTGGCTGTTGTTTTTGTGGCTATAATTTTATTACTTTTTTTCAGATTTGGAAGATAAGGAAGGTGAGTGTTGTGTTTTGCGTGTTTGTTTTTATTTCTCAATTTGCCTCATTATCATGATACAAAAGATTAGACAGCTTCAGTGTCAAATATATATTTATTTTTTATCATCTCAGGATCTCCCAACGATCTCTCTCCCACCCCCTATTCCCCCAGGCTTCTTCTTTATGCTGCTATTTTATTTTACCTTTTAAATAGTTACTTTGAAGAGTTGGACCTTGGGTCATTATAGCCAAAGTACTTGATTAATTAAGTAACTTGAAAGAGAGGGTGTGGAGCTCTTTTCTTCCCCACCGTTCGGGCAACACTCTCACACTACAGTTTATTAAAAAGCATCCTGTGGGTGAGGAGACCTCTTAAATGGGGGTTGCAGCCTGTTGCAAGGTGTGTTTTGTGGCCAATAATTGGATTGTGTCTTTGAGCATGCGTGCATTTTAAGTGATGAGCTGGAACAGTGTTTACCTGAAAAGGCTCTGCAGCCCCCCACTCCCCACCCCCCAGTCTGTTGCTTCTCAACTCTCTAATAAGTCTGATAAAGGATATCCTCTGCAGTCCCCCCCTTCCCCCATAGCCATAGCTCTGCAGCAAACAGATTAACGAGTCTGCATCTGCGCTCTGTCGTCTACCGCGGGGCGTGATGGTGGTTTGTCTGTAACGGCCAGACGGACAGAGAGCACCGCGCTGCAAAGTGCATCCAACGCAGACGGACAGATTGGAAAAGCTTTTCTCCAATATGACCATAAAATACACAGAGTCAGTCTAGTCGGCCGTGCACACGCTCACACAGGCACATCCACGGCGGTCGGCGGTTGAAAAGCGGGCCGACATACATACTAGATTTAACCAAGTCTCTGACGTGAAGTACTCCGCTAACAAGAGGAAGTGAGTGGCTCTGACAAATTGGTGTGTGCTGATGAATCGGCGCGTGTGTGCTTTGGCTAACAACACTCGGAGTAATGAGCAGCTTGCCCCGAAAGTAACCTCTGCTCAGTGAGTTACAGAGATGGATGCGGCTCTGGACAGTGGCAGCGGGTGCATGTGCACATGCTCACTGTGCTTGCGGATGCATATACTGTACATGCTTTCCCCCCTTCTTACCTTTGCCAAAAGCATTCCGATGCGTATCCATAACCCACTCTGGGGTCATCACAAAAAGTCTGGGATTTTTTATGTGGGCTCAGGCTATTTGTGTGCCCATAAACACAGAGCAGAGCACAAGAACATGCTCAATGGCTCTTTGACTGTTGCGGGGATGTGGAATATAGAGGCTATTTGCTCATTTACGAATGGCGAATGAGATGTTAAGTCAGAGACATTAGTAGATGCTGTGGTCGATTTTAGGTCTGTTTTTATTTACTATCAGCATTAAAATGATACCACTCTAGCTGTTTTAGACGCCGGAAAGTTTCAGATATGATAACCTCTGCGTGGCTCTCAGAGCTCTCTAAAGTTGTTGTTCCAGAAATACCATGACAAACCTATCATGCTTTAGTCAGAAATGTTTTCATAACTTCACCCGACACTGCAGCGGAGAATAGCATGCGTCTGAGGCTGTGCGTGTTCATTAAATCCACCAATGTACCAGTTTATGGGATTCTTTCACTCAATGGCCACATTCTAAACAATGACTACAGCCATATTCTTTATATTGGACAACAACTGTTTGCGCCAAATATATTTTCTCTGTATTAACTTCCAAACAGCCTCAGGGAGGAAGTTTACTGTTGCAAAAAAAAAAAAAAAGTTTGAATTATTTAGTTTTCAGACACAAGTCCAGTTTTTATTCCTATTTCTACATGTCAGTAGTCACCTCTGACCTGGTTCAGCGATTACACGCTGAGTCCTGCTTAGATTTGTCATTGTAGGTGAACATGTTTTATTCCAACTTTATGCATACATGGAACAGCATTATATAAAAAAAGACCTGATAATCCTAAACTGCCAGAACTGGTCATGTTTTCATACTTTGCATTGATTATAGGACATTGTTGTTTATGCTATGAAATGCTTCAATAGTGTGACAATAAATGTTCCAGTATTAATGATGGTGAAGTCTTCTCCATCTTCTGCAGTGGCCAATCCATGGATGAAAATGAAAATCACTTTTTCACAAATGGATGTGGATGAATTCTGACTGATAATGAAAATGATAATGATATCTGTGTCCTTATTCTGGAACAGGGTCAATCTGGACTCACCACATTATTCTATTCTATTCTATTCTATTCTATTCTATTCTATTCTATTCTATTCTATTCTATTCTATTCTATTCTATT
>JAPTHA010000002.1:18889519-18909013 GCA_029814585.1 Gymnapogon annona
TAGACAAAAGATATTATTTATAGTCGTGGCGGAGAGTTGAGGGGGGGCGCGAATTGTTTTCTTCTTGCTAGGGGGGGGCGCAACAGAAAATAATTTAGAATCACTGACTTAAAGCAACATACAGCATGGCGTTACCCACTTAACTTAAAAACACAACACTATAGCCATCTGTGTATTCTATATATTGACACTAGCCTCACTTGTGTGTGTGTGTGTATGTGTGTGTGTCATTTTTTACTTAACTGTCCTATACATACATTTTTAGTCTTGACTGTATAATTGATGTGTGTACTTAGTTGACTGTAAAATCCAATTTTGTTTCACAATGGTGTCCTACAATAACAATGCAGTTTATTCTAATCTAATATAACCACAAGTAGTGACATACTTTTAGCTACAGTATATTGGCTTTTGTACTGAATAAAATTACAAATTGCAGAGAGCGTTGAAAATATTGGCTGTAACCTAAATACAAAACTCAACAAAGTACAGTTTAGGTTGAGTTGTTTGTTACATGTGACAATTGTATAGTTTTAAGGCTTCAGTTGTGTTGATTTTATCTTTTGCAGGAAGATTTTGAGGTACTCCAGTTTGGGAACAAGAGAGACATCATTTTATGTCACTTCTCATTATACTTGTGATCTTTTATATTGTGATATACTTTTGTGATTTTATATTGTAATGACAGTAACTCACTTTTTCTAATTATTATATACTCTAATGCAGTCACTTGCAAATGGGGGTCCAGGTTCAGAATGTCAAGGGGGTACTTAAATAAAAACAACAAAATAACAGTTCATGTTCTGAATACAAAATAAATAATGTGAAATATAAAACAATAAATACATAAAGAAACTAACACTGCTGACCCCTTATTTCATTTCAGTGTTTTGTTTAATATATATCCTCAGTCATCTTGTTTAAGCTTTGTTAACATTTGAAGAACATTTATATTTTATGTTGTTCAAGATAAGTTTATTTGAGTCATTATTTTTTAATGACTTTTTTGTTGATGAAGGGTTCATTTATTCATTAAGGACCAATTCATTTATGGTTTCTTATCAGAGAAAAAAGGCATTATTCACTTTAGATTTTAGACACAAAATTAGGTTGTGTAGATTTGTTGCTTCCAGTTAAAAATATTGTTTGATTACAAAATTTTGAAAATAAAAACAGACACCATTGGCACAGGGACCAATTTCACCTTCTTTTTTTATAGAGCCGGGTGTAGTTTGCTTAAAATCAATATTTTAGGGGTACTCCACTGTAAAAACTTTAATAACCGCTGCTCTGGCGTATGTAAAAAGATTTTATCATAATTATTAACAATATTTCACCGCTAGATATCTGTGCAGGTCTGACCACAAATAAACAACTGAAACCACAAATAAGCGATTGTGTCTATTAATTTGGCAATCTCATGTACTTTTGCTGATCAGAACCACTCTGTGGTATTGTTCACTCACTGCGAACTCGCCTGGTGTGCGGACAAAATGGTGGTCTGTCAGGTATCGGGTAAATAATCTTTGTACAGTATGTGGGAGGAGAGTCTAGTCTTTTGTCGATAGAGCAATTAAGCTGCAATGCCTGCAAATCAGCGGGCACATCTAAGTAGGGATTGAAAGAAAATCAGAGTAGCTCCGCCAATAAGGAAAAGAAGCACAGTTGAGCGTATAGAAGGCAACAGCTTACCTGTCCACCCCAGTAAACACAGCGTTTTATTCCTCTTGACAGAATTGCGACTCAGGGCAGCTGCGGACGTACCGAGGTGCATTGAGGTCACGAAGTTGAGTCGATGTTTGACAGTTTTCACCCCCAACGAGTTAAATCAATCAAATGTACAGCTACTCCATTTACGGCCTTCGTTTGAGAAAATAAATATACGTATGTATTTTTTAGCATTGTGTATTGCACCTGTGTGGAGAATAGCTTCCCTACCTGTGATGCAGGATGTTATTAGGTTATGTTGTCACGCTGCAGTGTTATGACAGTGCCAGATGAACTTTTGCACACCAATTCCCTTGTTGGTTTTTAAGCTTGCACACAGTCCGTGCCCTTTTTTATGGGCTCGTAGATTGCTGGGAAACACATCAATCTCCTATGGGTGCGAGGCTGGATGTCTCCCCCCTCCGAGCTGCATGACCCCATTGCCCTTCTTCTAGTGTCCACTGGGCTGCTCATGTCTAGTTCCTGAACCTCTGCTGCCCTGGATATTAAAGAGCACTAGGCGATATCCACCCTCGTCTTTCTTTCTCTCCCCAACCACCCTCCCACCCTCATTCACTCTCTGTGCTTCTCCTTCCTCAATTTATCTATTTCTCTGTTCATTCACCTAGAATAGCACTAGTGATTGCTGTTGTTCTATTCCTGTACCGGAACAGCCAATATTCACCGCTTACACACCTGCTGTACCTGCACAATCTGTAAGACAGTTACCAAAGGGGAGCTGTTATTAATTGAAATGTATTTATAATTCTCATCAGTAATCATAGTCCCCTTCCTTTGTTCTTGTTCCATCAATCACATCAGAGTATGGCAGGCTGGTCCACAGGTACAGAGGTTGACAAATTAATAAATGAGAGGTTGCGTGTTAATTTCACACCGAACACTGTGCACTTGTAATGATCTCAAATAAAGCTGATACTCTGCCTTTTTCTTTTTTTTTTTTTGCTGGTAGGTGTATTATTTGCATTTGTGTGGATATAATAAGTAAGTGACTTTGAATGATGAATTATTAAAACATGCATTGCTTTTCATACCATAACATAGCACTTGTGCTTGCTGAAGAGGTTAGAGGTTGTATAAACCCAAACCATTAAGAGCAGAGGGAATTTGCGAATCATAAGACCAAAGCCATGTGTTTTTGTTTGCGACAACCAGAGAGTTAATGCCATACAGCTTCACACACTGCACTGGCCACTGAGTAAAGTATAAAGCTCATTGTTTACATATGCGTGTATCATAGTATCATCGGTTATTTTTTTCTGTCAAGATACTGTTTTTTTTTTTCATTGGATGATAGTTTACATTACAGCTATTGAACTGAATTTAATATGCCTTTATTAGTACCCAGAGGGGAAATTTCAAATATTAGCTTAGATTTGATTTTAAATAGAAAACAACTCCAGAAAACCACAATTAACCTCCATTTACCATACTAATTGAGTTATCAATAGTTAGACTACAAAAATAGGTCACAACTGTCGGAGTATGTATCTAGTGGTGTCCACTAGAAGATAACAACGGTGATGTTTCTATTTCTTGTTTTGTTTTTATTTTTCTATCACTTGGTCGCTTACTTTAATTAGGGAAGATGTTTCTGACCAGTTCTCCACTTAAGTCATTGTGAAACGTCTGTCCCAAACTCTGTGGCATTAGGTTATATATTCATATATATATATAAATACACACAAAGCCCTTCAGTGTAAACATATTTTGTCCATACTTTTTCCAAAACAGTTTTTGATTAACATTCTTTTGACACCTTTATGTCATTTTAATTATTTTAAAGCAGAACTGAATAGGTTGAGAACACAGTCAAGTCAAAACGTTTTCAACCGAGTATAGATGTCACGTCTGGTCAATAGGTTTATGATTTGTCTTGTCTTTTTCTACTTTTGTTTCTATGGCTTTCCTCTTGTCATGGGTGTCTGTTGTGCATCCTTTCCACCTGTCATGATTGTCCTCATCAACCCTGATGTTCATCACTCGTGTCTTGTTGTCTCCCCACCCCTTTGGTGTATTTAAACCCCTGGCCTCTTGTGTCTCGTTGCTAGTTTGTATGTTGCTTTTGAGCCTTACTAACCCGCGGTTTTGTCTTGTGACTAACTCTGTGTATCAACTTAAGATCTCGCCAACGGACTCCTGATCACCACTCCGCCTCGAGCTTGTTCCGTTCCTGCCCGCCTCTTACAGCTAATGCCGGATCATTCCCCTCTTTGCCCTCCCTGCGCTTCCCCCCACCTGTGGACCAAGTAACGGACCCTTTCTCCAGACCCGTCCACACTACGCCCCATCGTTCCTCCCACCCAAAGGACTTATAGACCCTCGCCCCATCACCACCACTTGTTGTCGGCACCGATACTGCAATAAACACCACTTCTCCCTCTACGTCGTCTGTGTCTCGACTCCGCTTCAGGATGCATACCCAGACATGACAATAGAACATGAAGGTAATTTATTGTGAGCATTTACATATCTTTAATGTTTTTACTGTAGTAAGTAAGTGCAGCTGAATTCTAGGCACCTGTTTTTATAACACCTCCACTTCCACCATTCTAACCCAGGTGCACACTTTGTGAGTTTGGGATGATCTAACACAAATCAGGAGAAAAAAAAAGCATGAAAAAAATTTGCACCATGAGACAGTTGTTCTCTTAGGCTGATTATATGACAGTATGTGTACTACTATGATTTTATGTTATACTCACATTTATATGTCTTAAAATACTAACAACTGCACTTTCCGTACACAAGTTCTATCAAAACTTCTCAAACTTCTATCATCATAACCTTCTATTTCTACCTTGACTTTTTGTTCCCTATATATGTCATGTCTGCAACCAGTTGTTAGTTTTGGTCTGTCTTTTCCTGTTTTATTTTGACATGTTCCCTTTCGTATCTGGTCTGGTGTCGCTGCCCCCTCCTTTCCCACCAGTATGATTATCCATCTCCGCCCATATGTATTTCACCTGCGTCTCATTGTCTCCCCTTCCGTGGTGTATTTAAACCCCTGCTTGTTTGTTACCTGTCGCTAGTATGTATTTTCGTATTGCTCGTTATACTTACCTGCATTCTCTTGTTACGGATTACCTGGATACCCGAACCTCGCCTGTACTTGTAGAATCTGTGTTTTTTGCCTCGCTTTTTTGTACCGTTATATTATTGGACTGATTCTGGATTGTGACCTCCATTGCCTGGAAACCTGGAACTCTGTCTCTGGCTACTCCTACTTGGTACCATTGCCCTGATTATCCTTCTCATCCCAGTCTACGTCTGTTCCAACCCCGCTTAGGACTCCTCCCCTCCGTGGACTAATACTAAGAACACTTCCTCATTCATTTCTGTACTGTACTGGATTTATTTAATACATCGGACTATTTCCACTACATCAACCTCTGCAGTTAGATTTGCTTTTTTTTCCTTACCTGACAATATACATGACTGCTATTTTTGTAAAAGCATGCATTATAATCAACAATGTGACTGACAAGTTTATTGATCCTTGTTGTACGGAGTGGCTGGCAATTCACTTAAGACTTAAGCCCTTTTTGCACAGGAGTGGCATTACCCGTGAATTTAGATTAGTTATACGTGCCTTTATTAGTGCCACTCGGGGAAATTACCGGTACAGTCTAATTCTAATTAGTAATAATTGCACAGATCATCTGTGATCTTAAGATCCTTGTGAGTGCGTCATGTATATAAGTTAAATAATAAGTGTTCTGCCACAAATTATCTTCCCCCTTCTCATGAACGCAGAGAAATTTGTGATAATATGAGTTCAATGTCTGTCTTTTTTAGAGGATAAGCAACATTTTAGTTTGCTCCACACATACTTTGCATACGTGCGTCCTGATTGATGTAAGTGGAGGCTGCACCTGTGCATAGACATTCAGGAGGCTTGTTTCACAATATAGATAAGATATTCACCAAAAGAACCAAGGTAAGTTCAGCAGGTGATCAGACAAATACCAGCTACAGTGAAGAACATTCTTTTTTTATTATTCAACAGTCATCGATAAGTCTCTCGAGGAGCTGGGTTCCAGGCCCAAGTTGTGCGTGGAGGTGAGCCCGACTATATCTGGCCGGTACCTCTCAACCTCCCGCACAAGCTCCGGCTCCTTCCCCCCAGTGAGGTGACATTCCATGTCCCAAAAACCAGTATCCGTGTCCGGGGATCAGGCAGCCGAGGCTCCTGCCGTTGACTACTGCCCAATCCACAATGCGCCCGGCCCCTACGGGAGCCTCTGTGGGTGGTGGGTCCACAGGAGAAGGAGGAAGAGGGGCCCGCGTCGTCCATTTGGGCTGGGCCCGGCCAGTTCCCGCGGGCAAAGACACGGCCACCAGGCGCTTGCTTTGGAGCCCCGACCCCAGGCCTGGCTCCAGGGTGTGGCCCGGCTCCACCTTGCCGGGCGACGTCACTCTTCGTCTTATGCTCGTGTCCATAGGGGCTTCTGAACTGCCATTTGTCTGACCTGTTTGCCTTAGGTGACCCTACTGGGGGGCATGAAGCTCCTAGGATCATCCGGGTACTCAAACTCCCCCACCACGATAAGGTAGCAGTTTGAGGGAGAGGGTAAAAAAAACATTAAAAATAAAAATACTTCTTTAGTGTGGAAGCTGCTGTCTGCACACTGTCAAGATATGAGTCGAAAGTTTTGTCTCATTTGCCTAGAAACTGTTGATTGCTGTGCCATGGTTGAAGCTATTACTGTGGCTGTTTTCTCTGGAATTTGTCCTGAAAGCGTTTGGCATGATGGAGGCTGGAACATTTGGTGATGTACTAATGTCTGTTAAGTGTGATGAGCTGGAACAGTTGATCCATAGCAAGCTGTGTGTGTGTGTGGCTGAGGTTTACAACGCCGCTTATGCGCTTATGTTTGAATGACATTTCAGGTGCTCTAATAGTGATCTTCATTGGTGTAAATACACTCCAAACACAATGAGAACACAGCCGTCCGTATCCCTGGCGATCTGGGCTGAGTGTGACATCATTATTAGTGTAGTGTGAACAGTCGGCATGTGTGTTTTTATGTTTTATTAGGTTACCTCTCACTCTGAGGTGCTGATAGTACGCACTTGTTAAATCAGCCAAGTGTTTGGTAGTTGTATAGTATTTGTTGTGAAGTCCTCCCTTTTTATGTGCATGGGTACTTTTATTTTTTTTTATTTTTTTGCAGTGTAGTCCCAGGAAGGAGCTGCTATTAAAAGAAGAAAAAACATGCGTTGAACAACCAGCAGCGTTCATTGAGCTAATCGAGCAAACTGCTTCCCTCCTTACCCCCTGACGTTTCGTTGAATTGAACAGCTTTTGATTTCATAAGGCCCTCTGTGTCGCCACCGTCAGATTAAGCAGAAGACGACTTAAACGGGGCCATCGGTGAAGCGTCTGCTCTCGTCTGCGCTCAGTCGGTACTTTTAATGAAGAGCCTCCTGTTCTAATAGAGTCGTCCTGTACTCCCATTAATTCAGCTGTTCTTACCGCTACAACATCCCCCCACCCCCTTTTCCACCCGTACCCTGTCTCTCTTTTACTCCTCTACTGTTTTAATTGCTTGAAGGTCATTGACAATAATGTGACAACTTATTAGAAACCCCATCTGATGCCGCCGATTTTATACCCCACTCTGCCACAGTGCTTGGTTTCCAGGCAATTACTGAGCATGCTATTTATTAATTTCACGGTTCACAGAGCATCACACGCTATAAATAGTGAAGGATGATAGCTCAGTCATTCACAATGTCGGTGGCTCTTATCGATTTTGAGCGAGATGCTCTGGTGGGATGGAGCCTTCATCTTTCAGTGTGTTAAGTATTAGAGAGCAAAAAAAATGCACTGAAAGAAAAGGGGAAAGAAAAAGAAAAACCCTACAAAAATGGCACTCGCATCCACACATGAAAACGTATTTTAGCGCTCGTTTTGTTCCTACATGTTATTCTGCTTTAAAAATGTCATCGTTGTAATTACACTAAGAAAGAAAAAAATCAAACTCTGCGGTTTGCCCTTTTTATTTCCACAGGAATCCATTTATCTCCAAAGATAGCTGACATCCCAATACAAGTGTTATACAGCACTAACAGAACAAGTGCCGAGACCAATTATGTGTTGTTTCCTTGAAGCAAGACGAGAGACTAGCAGCTCTGCAGTTTGCCATGCTGTTCTTCCAAAATACTCTCTCTGTGCCAAAGTAATGTATCTCTGTGTTAGGGAACCATTTAACCTGTCAAGGCAAGAGTTCTGTGTGTGTTTGGAAACAGTCCAATAAATTAGGCAGAGGCAAAAACCTCAGCCAAGAAGTTTGACTCAGACATTTGTTTTTTTTTTGCTAAATAAACAAAATAGCCCAGGCTTGCCATGAAATAAAACAATTTCCAAAAGCATAATTTCACATTTCCTCTTCAAATGCCAGCTCAAATGAATGTTTTTTGCACTTTCAGATTTCTTTTTTTGAATTAGTAAACCACATAAGTAGACACAGGAGTCTCCTCCCCAACCCCTTCCCTATTCGTTCTCAAAATGTGTATTCTGCACCGCCTCCGGCTTTCTCTTTTCAAGTTTCACATCACATGAGTGGCTCTCTCACATCTGCAGCTCCTGCCTCCACCGGAAGGTGCAAAAAATAAATATATATAAAAATTGACCTTTAAAGTCAGCGGCATAAATGTTGACTCTGGCTGTCACTGTTGTCTTGTTATCATCTCTGAGCCACTACATGAACAGCACAAATGTCTCTGTATTTGCGGTAATGTATGGATTTAATCACTCCAGTGCATCAACTTTAGTAAAAGAGCACAGGGTACTTACCAGTAACACAAGGCAAAGAAAACCGGAAATTTAGCCAGTAAGAGGGTCAAAGGTCAGAGTGTGTTTTTGTGTGTGTGTGTGTGTTTTTTTTGCATGGCTCCAATCACGATGTAGCTCTGTGTTTTATTATTACAGGTACCGTGTCGTGTAAATCAAAGCCATGAGCACTTAGTGTGTTGACAGTGTGTTGGAAGACACTTGTGCTTGAAAATCCCACTTTAATGGTTTTGTATATGAAGCCATATATCTGTGGTGTTAAAGTCCTGCTCAGGGGCATGTGTACCGACGTGGTTTCCTGTGTGTTTTCATCACATCGCTCCCGCTGTAAAGGCCTCACTGCCAGAGGCTCCCCTGATTGAGAAGGCGTCTCCTTTTACGGTCCGGAGCGTTCTGAACTTTACGAGAGCGACAGCGGTCCTTCCGTCCTGTAGCTCCCAGCTGAAATATCATGTTTGTTTATCTCTGGAGAAAATTTATTCTGCTGATTCATTGGCTGGCACTACCGCAACGGCTGAATGAATTCGATTTTCTCTTTATTTATTCGCTTCATTTTTCCTCCTGTGGAAGACTGGTCTCTTGTGTGATACCACAGGAAAACTTGCTTCCTCCTCACTGTAGTCCCCTGTGAAATAAGATTAGAGAGAGGAAGGGAAACAAGACATAGAGGACAAGTGACATAATAGAGTTGTTATTCACTGTAATCTTGCTTCTCCCATTGTTGCTTTTTTTTCCCCTTTCACCTTCAAAATAGACTATTACGGTATATTAAATAAACATGTCAATATGGCAATTTATCACAGCCATTGTGTTTGAACAACAAAACATGTAAATGTGCTTTTTATTTGACCACTTTAGACTTTTCTGGGCCATAACTTATTTTATTCACTATATGCTTCAGGAAAAAAAGAAAAAAAAACCCCACACACACACACACACATGCTACTGCGTAGGGACTAAATAACTTAATTCAGATGTATTGTCTAATGTATTAGAATTACAGAGTTGGCAACAGGCAAAGCATAGCCCCAGTATCGTTGCAAATTATTACGGAGGTTTATGATTTGAGACAGATATGACTTAATGTGGTCTCAGATTCATTAAAAATGACATTGAGAAATGATAAACCGCTGGAAAAAAACGGGGGTTGCCTGTGACCGCACGTGTGGGTGTGCACGGTTCTATTGCACATGCTCTCACACGGAGCTGGTCATCTGTGCCGAATGGTGTCGGAGAGGAGTAAGTGAAGTGACTTACAGAGCTGTGAAATAAAAGAAGTAAAGGAGAGTAAAACAGGTAGCCCGCTGTTAATGACCATGCAAGCACATTTCAAAGACAAGTTTTTCCCTCTTTCTGAGTTCTGTTATCGACAGGACACCCAAGCAGCTTGAGATTACAATCAATAATCCCCCCGTTCTTTTGTCTGAAATGGTTTGGTTCAGCGGTAGGACAAGCACAAAGTGCTAATGTCAGGGCTGCAGGGGAGAGCACGACACACCTTTGCTATTTTCTCACAGTTTTTCACGCATCCAATGTGCAATCAGCTTGACGTGTGACCAATCAGCTTGACGTGTGACCACTCAGCGTCACATGTCACACAGACAGCCCTTCGACCACGGGGAGAGGACCCCTCGCATGACACGCTCCTCTGGAAGCAGAAGGTCACATGGACGTTACATGTAGGTCACATGGTCCCTGCACGTCTCCTGGCTCAGTTGATCTCAGCCGCAGAGGAGCGTGTCATCGGGGACAGTTGGGAAAAAGGCTATATTTTAGTCACAGACTGAGCGCATGGACTTTATAATGAGGAGCCGCCAGTTTCAGGCACATTCTCCGTGACCTGTGGCCATTTTGTAAATGTGTGATTTAAGTCGAAATGAGGAGATAAAAATTGAGTAGCGTAGTGCAAGTACGATACTAGAACGCTGGAAACAAACGGGGCAGTCAAAGTGACCCCTTCAAAATACATATGTGTAGTAACTTTTTTGAATTGAAACTTTTCCAACCAATGTCTGTCTTTACTTAAACTATTTTCACAAAGTTTACTCAAAATATAACATTATTAACCCTTTCATGCAGGAGTTATGATAGCAGGTTATCATAATTCATGCACGAAAGGGTTAACGTTGTTATGTTTTGAGGATTCCTTTGTTACTATGACATCGAGACTCATTCATATCAGAGAAAACCATTTTAAAATAACTGTTCACTGTAATGACCACTGTGCATGAAAGGGTTAAGATCATTTTACCCAGAATACCCATAAAAGGTCAAATTGATCACTAATATTTCTCACTGTTCCAGCATCTCTCTTTGTTTCATAGCAACCGTGATTGTCTATTAAACAAATGCGCAGCATGAAATCTGCACAAGGTCTGAGTCAGCAGCAGAAGAAACAACTGCAGCACGGAACATAATTAATCTCTTTAATTAATGCCTCTCTTGTGAATATATGCAATCATTGCGTCTTGTGTAAAAGTATATGACCGCTGATGAATGTGTTTAGATGATAAGTTACATTATTAACGGGTACTTACCGGTTGGTTGTGTGTTTTTTTTTCTTAAAGATTCTTTAACACAGTAAACGCATGAATATCTCATTATGTAGTATTGAGTTTGGAAAGCAACGGTCAAAATAGCCACATAGAGCAGTTCTATTAGTACAAGAGTTTATGCAGTGGTACAGCAACAGGGGAATATTAGCCATATATCTGTATCTAACTTCTCTCTCTATCCAAATCAAAAGAATAAATTTATAGACACGATTTCATATGTCTGTGTAAAAACACAGACATATGCCAGCATTCACAGGGGAGTCGCCGTGTTGAGTTAGTAGCATCAAGTCTGATGGAATCTGAACAGCAGTCAATAGTTTGAGCTGCTGTTCAGATATTTCATCTTTTCTATCTATATGGGAATTCCTTAACTAAACCGTGTGTCAACCTGGTTCTTTTCTGTGTATGGACCAAAGCTTTGGAACAGCCTACTGTACCAAGTCAATGTATTTCCTTCCCAAACATCACCAATTTTAAAATCAATTTGAAGACCCATCTTTTTACCTGCGCTTTTAGTTCAGTCTGACTCAATTGATAAATTTTTCTCTTGTTGTTTGATCTCCATGTTATTTGTAATATTGTTAATTTACTTGTCTTTAATGAGAATTTCTATCCCTAGTTATAGGGATTTTATTATTATTTCAGTTTAATAGTTTTGCTTTCTCTTCTTTTTTTAACTGTGATATTCCACCCTAATTTCTTGTTCTTTACTTATTTTATTATTTTTAAATGTCACCATCTGTGTCTGTAAAATACTTTGAGTCAACTTCTGCTCTTTTGAATACAAATAAATTGACTTGACTTGTGTCACCAGAGGCACAGAGTAAAGAGGAGGCTACTTTTACTTCAGATCATTTCTATTATAATAGACTAAATGGTAATTATGTAGGGTTTTTTTTTCCAACAATGACAAAATCACAGACAATCAGTTTAATTGAATAAGGCGAAATTAAATAGCCATCACTGGTGTATAGTCAGTGAAAAAGCACTGACTCAACTGATTGAGTTTCTATCTATCTATCTATCTATCTATCTATCTATCTATCTATCTATCTATCTATCTATCTATCTATCACCAAGTAAAAATAACAGGTCCTGACCTAAACACACTGGGTTGGTAGATGGCATATTGGTTAATGCCACCCTGCGTGTTTAGTAAACAAAACACTGAGTACAGAAAGATGAGATAAGTTAAATATAAAACCAAAGCATTTATAAATAGGCCGCGGAAAAAGATCTGCTTTGAACCGCATTGTTTTTATCATTATGATTAATACAACTGTCATTATTTATTCAAGTATGTCCTCCAGACATGTGGTACGTACAGGAAACCTTCAACCCTGTAAACCATGAGGGAAAACACTAATGGAATAATGTGATGCACCCAGTGTGTAATCACATTGAAAAGTTTTTTTTTTCTTTTTGAAGTATCAAAATTATCTTATTTTTGTGGATGGGAAAAAACACTAGTGCATTTTTTTTGTGTTCAAGTAATTCATAGACATGGGTTAGAGGTAAGAATGGAACCAATGTGCTCAGGTGGTGTTCCGCCTGGGTTCCTTTACCTGCCAGTTTCCTCCCCCGGGTCAAAGACAATCTGGGAATGGAAAAGACTGGTTCGCGTCGTTACTTCTACTAACATTTTGAATGTTTTTCAGGAAGTAAAGCTGTCTTTTAATTCTTTTTGTTACTGTGGTCCTGGAGCCTTCGGACCCGTAATAAACTGTGGGGGCTCGTCTGGGATTCGCCTCGTGTCAACGTCGAGAGTGGATCCAGAGATACCAGAACCAAGCAACCAACGAGACGTGACTGCACTTCAAGAGCCAGTTCGTGGGTGTCCAGGGAAGGAGATCAGAGCAGAGAAGGATCATCGCCTTGCCAGGGAACCGCACAGCTATACTCGGAAGCACACATCACCCGCCAGAGAACTACACAGCCGGCTTACCAAACTGCAGCCGAGCACAAGGTTACCTTGTCTTGTCATCTACACTACATACACTCATCATGTCCACAGCACGCAGGGAGTTGGTGTGGAGCATCAGGAAGAAACTCTTCACCCTTTCAAGCACTTACCTGAGCCAAATCGCAAGGGACATCACAGCCAAGAGTCAGGATCCTGCCAAATTCAATCTGGATGAGGAGGAAAGCTGCATGGACTACATCACCTCCTACATCCAGTCAGACACTTTATTAGAACTGGAGGATGAAGGTATGAGTCGGTTGTTGATGTTGAATGACTTAATATATAAGGTAATTTCATGTACTGCTGTTGATGTTGTGACACATGTTACACAGTGTTCCACCTCACCTACTCAAAATCCTGACTACACTCCACTCACATGTTCTAACAGTGATATTCAACCACACACCCCTTCAAACATCTGGCCATACAACTACACAAACATTGGAAGAACTAAGGAGAGTATATGAAGATTTAGGTGCGAAGCTAAGATGGTGCGAAGCCACAGTGAGCCCAGAACACGCTACAGTTGACGAGAGGGAACTAACACCATCATTAGCACCACAGCGAACCACAGAGAGGATGGTTCCTCTAAAAGACCTCCCCATCTCCCACAGAGAATTCAGGATACATGGAGGCCAAATAGGAGATCAGAACTCTGATATAAGTTACAGTAGTCTAAGCAAACAAATTGTGGAGGGTCTTAAGGAGGGTTTTACTGACACAGAAGTTGTTCGAGGAGTGTTAAGGATTGTAAAACCAGGCTCTTTTAAAGATATGCTCCTAAACAAAGATGAAATGAATGTCACTGAAATCAAGGGTTTCCTCAGGTCCCACTTCGGTGAAAAGGCAACCACTGAGATGTTTGAAGAATTAATGTTTGTGAGGCAAAATGACCAAGAGACACCCCAGCATTTTCTGTACTGAATGATTGGACTCAAACAGAGACTCAAGACCATTCAGGAGGTGTTCCTTCATACGGTTTACCAGGGCTTAGGAGAAAAACATACTGAGTTCCGTCAGAGGCTTAGACCCCCCATTTTAAACAGTCAGGTCACTGATGAAGAGATCCTACACCAAGTCACACACATTATGAGTAATGAGGATGAACGTCACCTTACGCTTGGCCAAACCCTTCGCCAAAGGACAACACATGTTCAGAGAACTAAAGTAGAAACCACAAATTTAAGCACAGATATGTTTAGAGAACCAGATTCAGACAGTTGCAATTCCCAGACCCTACAACAACTCAGCACCCAAGTACAAAACCTGACCAAACTGGTAAACGCATTGATTAGCCAACAGACGGTAAAAACTCCTCTAACAACTCCACTCACCACAACACTACAACACTCACACTCACGTCCCTTCCCACAACCCTCTCCAACAAATTTCCCCAGTATTCTCCAAACTATCCCCGTGTCCAAGGCAAAGAGAGAATTGCTCACTGCCCAAAATGCACTGAAGAAGAGACAAAAGAGTGCAATCACTGTTTTGGGTGTGGAGAAGTCGGACATCGGGCAGTAGGATGTTTGAGGCGAACTAAGTTTCAGGGAAATGGGATTCGGTCTCTGTCGAGGGACAGACAGGGACCAGCGTGCGACCTCAATCCCAGCCTGTAAGCTCTACACCTAAGCAACCTCCACAGCAATCCAAGCGAAATCAACAGCAGTCAACAGTACTTACCTGTGAGACTACCATCAAAGATCTCACTTTATATGCTATAAATGGACAGGCCATCCCTTATGATGGATGGGTAGAACTCCCTGTTAACCTCACTGGTAATGATGACCCTGACCCTACCATGCCAGTTCCTTTTCTAGTCAGTCAACTGACCAACCATTAATAGGGGAAAATATGCTTGAGGCTAATATCGACAACCGAGAACTTTCAGGGGATGCTTTTGACATAGTTATCAGTCTTCTACATAGAGCAGTCGGGACGGGAGCAGAGCAGGCAGAGGCCCTGGTGAACTTTGTTCAAACCCCACAAGAAAGAGGTAGTGACCGAGTGACAGTAAGAGTTGTAAGGGATAATGTCATCATCCCAGCAGGAAAAGCAAAATGTGTCTGGTGTCGGGTGCCTCCGAACTTTCATACCTCAGACCCCCTTGTTTCGTACAAACCTGCAGAGGAGAATGTAGCTTTAGAACAGCTGAGTGTTGGAGAAGGTCTCTTGGACATCAATAACACTCGCCAACCTTATGTCAAAATACCCATCTCCAATCACTCAAGTCAGGATGTCACCCCACCAAAGAGAACCCCACTTGGTACTATTCAACATATCACTAAAATCATAGAAACTGGTGCACCAGAGCCACAGCAGGTCCATTTCACACAGTCAAAAGTAACAATAGCCGAAGTCAGTAACACTACATGCACCAAACAGCCCCCTGTTGAGCCCTGGTTACCACCAGTTGACATTAGCCATTTGAGCCCTGAAGAATCAGGAGCATTGTCTCGTAGCAGTAGTGACATTGGTTGCATTCCCTCACAACAAATGGACATCAGAGTTAAGGATGACACCCCTGTGCAGAGAGCTTATGCATTCATTCCAAAGCCATTATATTGAGAAGTGAAAGAGTATATCCAGGAACTGTTGATGAAAGGCTCGATAGTGAAATCACACTCTCCCTATGCTGCACTGGTTATTTGCGTCGGGAAGAAAGATGGTTCTCTGCGTCTGTGTGTAGATTATCGACTTTTGAACAGTAAAGTGGTGCCAGATAGACATCCACTTCCCCGAATCCAAGACTTTACAGACTCACTTGGCGGTTTTAGTTGGTTCTCAGTCCTAGATCAGGGTAAGGCCTATGATCAAGGGATCATAGCAGAGGGATCAAGGCATATGACCGCATTCACAACTGTGGGAACTGTATGAGTGGGTTAGGATACCATTTGGGTTGTCAAACGCACCAGCAGCCTTCCAGCAGAGCATGGAGGAGATGCTCAACACTCTTCGGGACAAATGTTGTATTCCCTATCTTGATGATGTGCTCTGTTTTGCTAAGTCTTTTGATGAGCATCTTGATGTGTTGCGCTGGGTTCTCTGAGCCTTGCAGCAGCATGGGGTTAAACTTAAACCTGAAAAGTGTGAAATATTTTGGAAAGAGGTCAGATACGTTGATAGATTAGTCTCTGCAGAAGGTGTAAGAATAGATCCAAAGGACATTGAAGCAGTGCAAGCACTCAAATGTAGAACACCACTGACTGGTCGTGATGTCAGGCAGCTTCTGGGATTTCTGAGTTATTATCGAACATATGTGCAGGATTTCTCACGTATAGCTAAGCCTCTGTATGATCTACTCCAGGTGACACGCCACAACTTAAACCGTCAAGGGGGAGAACAAAAACTCCCCAACTGCCTTCCAGAACATCCTAGAAAGTCTCATAGACATCAGAACATCCTAGAAAGTCTCATAGATATGTTAACTACACCCCCAGTACTATCATACCCAGACTTCACCTGCCCTTTCGTAGTCCACACCGATGCATCACAAAAGGGCCTAGGGGGTGTTCTTTACCAGAAACAGGAAGGAAAGATGAGAGTGATAAGCTATGGGTCACGCACCCTCACCCCAGCAGAACAAAACTATCACTGACATAGTGGGAAACTTGAGTTTCTCGCTCTAAAATGGGAAATATACCCCCCACTTCACAGTTTTCACAGACAACAACCCACTCACATATATCTTAAGCACTGTTGAACTTAACACCGTTGGTCATCGCTGGGTGGGACAGCTAGCAGATTTCCACTTTGATATCAAATATCAACCTGGTAAAATCAACATAGATGCAGATACCCTATCCCGATGTCCGCTTGACATTGACAAATTCATACAAGAGTGTTCTGATGGGTTGACAGAGGAAGCAGTAGGTGCAGTGTGGGAAGGAACTCGGAGGGCCCAACAAAATGACATGCGTGGCAACTCTCAATTTAGTGTCCCAAGATCCACCTCACATGGAACCTTTACAGAAAATCAGTCACAAAGACATACTAAAACAACAAAGGATAGACCCATTAATTGGTAAAGAAATAGAACTTGAGGAAAATAGCACACCACTAACAGGATATGAAGAGAACGTTTGACATAAACACACAGAGACTGTTGAGAGAATGGAATAAGTTGGAGATGAAGGATGATCTTCTTTACCAGAAAACTACAGGTAGACAACAACTGTTATTCCTGCTACATTCAAAAGGACAGTCCTCACATACCTTCATGATAACATGGGCCATGTAGGTGTTGAAAAGGTTTTGAATCTTGCAAGAGAACGATTTTACTGGCCATTTATAAAAAGAGAGATTGAGGAGTATGTGACCCGGAAGTGTCAGTGTATTAAAAAGAAAAAGCCCACCACACATGAGAGAGAGCCCATGGGGAGCATTGCATCAAACTCACCCCTCGAGCTTGCATGCATTGATTTTCTTTATCTGGAAGGATGTTGAGGTGGATATGAGTCCATCCTCGTTGTAGTCGACCATTTTACAAGATTCACACAGGCTTATCCCACTAGAAACAAGGCTGGAAAGACTACTGCCGACTTTTTAATGACTTCATCCCACGGTTTGGATATCCTTCTAAACTCCACCACAATCAAGGCCGGGAGTTTGAAAATGAACTGTTCTGAACACTGAAGCAGTTATCCAGCATCAGTCATTCCAGAACTTCTCCATATCACCCACAATGTAACCCTCCAGAGAGACTAAACCGCACCCTTTTAGAGATGCTACGGACATTAGGAGATAATGAAATGGAGAAGTGGAAAGATCATTTACCCCATATCAATCATGCGTACAACTGTACGAAGCACGAGGCAACAGGATTTTCACCCTACTACTTGATGTACGGACGCCATCCCCACCTCCCTGTTGATCTTCTCTTTGGTCTCATGTCCACAGAAGAAGTTGAAACACCAAAAGGATACGCAGAGAAATGGGCAGGAAAAATGGTAGAGTCATATCGAATTGCGAATGCAAACAGCCAACAGTCCAGTTCAAAGGGAAAAGAACAGTATGACAAAAAGTGTAAAGGTGTGACACTTCAGCCAGGAGATAGGGTCCTAGTACATAACCTCAGTGAAAGGGATGGTCCTGGGAAACTTAGACCCTACTGGGAGCAGACAATTCGATGCCTCGTTCGATGGTGAATGCAGTTACAACCCAGCCTGCGTTTGGCCCACACTTACATTATCCCAGTTCCTGCCAATGTCCCTGGCAGGGACTGTGGGACAATGCCAGGGACAATGCTCCTTCGGGCACAGGGTTTGTTGCATGCGTCTAGTGCTGTAGTGTAGTTTGTTGCTTCTGCTTCTCGCTTTGAGCTGCAGCCACCACCTAGCCTTTCGGGGTGAAAAGAAGGGTGCCTGAGTGCATAATGCCTTCCCGGTGGTATATAGCCTCCCACAAACCAAGACCTCAACAGAGCCTCCTCGTGGCACACCACGGGAAACAGGGTACCTTGCGGCCCCAGGCTAAGCTGTTGAGGATCTCGGAGCTGTCTGGAGCCCCGGAGGTGCAGCGTGTAGGTCCCCGGTGTGTGGACATGCCCTAAAACTCACCAATCCAGCCCCAGATATGGAAAATAGTGGTCCCAGACATGACCATAAAAGTGTCGATCTGTCATGCTGGCAGCAGGACATGACAACTGTTGCCTGACATCCTCCAATGTTACTGGCGGTTGTGGCATGTAACAGATCTCTGGTGCACGGATGAACCACTCTTTATGGTCAAAGGACAGCAGAAACCAAGCAAGTCAGATGCTACTGCGGGGCGACCCAATGTTTCCCCAGTCATTGTGCTCTACACTCCACTGGGCTCTGCAACAACTGGGCCCAGAGGTGGATGTCTGTCCTGGGCAAGCATTCTCCACTCCCTACTGCCCCAGCGCACTGTGTCACAATCATGGTCCTCAACGCCCAGATTCAGCGACTGGCAAAAAGGGAGCCCCATAAATCTGGGGCTGTCTTTGCCCGGCTAAGCAAGCGTTCAAGGCAGGCGAGACCTGGTCGTCATCCAGCTACCACCATCACCCTTGTTTGCTGGAATGTTCGTTCCCTAAGCATCCACTCAGTCCCCATCCAACACAATCTGGGATCTACATCCACTACCACTCAAGTGGTAAGCTCTTCAACCTGGCAAGACTACGGGAAAAAACCAAGATCAATCATGCTATGGTCCGTGAACTGCTTTATGTTGATGGTGCTGCATTCATCTCACACACAGAAACTGATGCCCAAGCAATGTGTGATACCTTTTCTGCAGCTTGCACAGAGTTCGGACTGAAGATTGGTACCACCAAAACAGTGGTGCTTGCGCTAAATACGCCATCTGTGCCCAACATCACAATAAATGGTACGAGCCTCGCAGTAGTTAAGAAGTTCACATATCTTGGCTCAACAGTCTCGGACGATAACACCCTTGAGAATGTTGTGGAATTTTTAAGGATGGAAACA
>JAPTHA010000002.1:18923131-18937106 GCA_029814585.1 Gymnapogon annona
CCTTTAATACAAAATAATTAAAAAATGATCTGTACTGCACACATCCTTAGCCTACACCAGATATTTAGCAGAAACAATCATGTGCTCTGTTTAAAAGATAGACTCAATCAAAACAATCTCTATAGAAATATAGACAAATATATAATAGGAAAATATAAATATAGTGCATGTCCATCCAAACTATATTCAGTTCAACACACAGCTAGTTGGGCAAGTGACAAATTTTGATCATTCCTATACACAATTTTAGACAGTGACAGTAACAGTTCCAGTGAGGACAGTGAGTCACCAATCTCAGCTTCAATGTAATCTACAGCTCTGTAAGGTCCACCTCTGCATGAACAGTGAGTGCACCACAGCTTTATTTGTTACATGAAGTAATGATATTAATGTAAGTAATGATATTCAAAGTGTTTATGTGGATGTTGACAGGTGTGTGGATCAACAATTATGTCGGTGTTGTTACGGTCTGCCATCGTGTGGGGCAAGAGTTTGTTCTGAAACCAAATGTGGACCAAGTCTCCTCGTGACTTATAAGGACTTTTATTTAGGAAAAGAAATAATCCAATGGGGGAATGAGTCTTGGGGGTCTGGGGTAGCAGGACACTGGAAGGAATGCACGGCAGTAGAACATAGTGGGAAGTTCATGTACTAACAAGAACACTGAGATTCATTCAGTTATACAAGAACACTAAAATTTATGATATACTGGCCATTGTATCATACAAGTCAGAATGCTCTGGCCCCGTACTCTACTCTGCAGTGGCTTCTTAAAGGGCCAGCAGGTGGAGGGTGAGCGACCTAAGAAACAAATAAGGAAAAATACAAAGAAAAGGCAAAAGCACCGCCCACCCAGGGGAGGGGGGAGCACTGTGACTCTGCTCAGTGCAGATGATCACAGGTGTAAAGTTATAAAAGTGATGTTATAAAATATGCACATGTTCCTTTTACCTTATATTTGTTTTTCTAGTATTTATATTTCATTGTAGGATTTTTTTGCCACTTACTGTTAAGGAACCGAATGAATCACATTAGACCTTCATTTTCTACATAACAATAAACCTTTAGAAAAGATTTAAAAGGTCTTTTGAATTTAAAGTATTTCTGAGTGTACATGACTGCCCCATAAAGCGTTAAGAGTGATAATATCTACTTTTTTTTCTTTTTTACTATTCTGACCCTGAATTACATATGCATCAGAGTGTCGGTTTAAAAAAAGACTTTAAAGCCCTGGGGGGCTGATGGTTCAGGTGGTTATTGAAATATAACAGTCTATTACTGTTATGTCACATGGGGACAGCGGAGGGTTAGACGTTTGGACTTTCCCTATACAACCGCATTCAGACACAGCGGCTCATGTTAGCTGTGTCCTTGGCATCCAATCAGAGTCCACCTTATGTGTCGGTCACAGTCCACTGACAAATGGCAGCATAAGATCAGCCATGCTTTGAAATTAGAGCCCACATTACATTCCACTATCGGCATACAATTATACAGGAGCCTATATGTCCATCTTAGGACACAAAGACTCACAAGGACAGCAGTTTGGCAGCACTTGCCTCATGTTCTATGACTGCAGCTTCTCCCGGATTGCAAATGTACAGTTTAAGCATTGTGTGTGTGTGTGCGTAGGTGTGTGTGTGTGTGTGTGCGTAGGTGTGTGTGCGTGTGTTTGTGTGACTATGGAACAATATTATGCTTAGAATAACTGAGACGCCATTTCTCTACCGAGAGGCATTTTGAGAGAGACTGTTTTGATTAAATTTATTCTGTTGAAAATGTAGCACTACTTTTATTTACTTTTCATAATTTCACATTAAGATAAGGCTAAATTAAAGGGGGGGAAAAAAAGGTACATTTAGGGTTTTCATGAATCGCAACGTGTCACACATAAAGGATGTTGGCTTTTCCAGTAGAGTGAGCAACAGGATTAACTTGCTGGCGATAAAATGATCAGTGGGGAGACAGACAAGTAGTTTTTGTTATTTGATGGGCATGAAAAACACACAAAGGCGAATCTTGATGATGCCCCGATGCCTCTTTGTTTTGCGAGGAACGGACATAAAGGGCAAAACTGAAAAGCATCAAAGGCTTAAATTGTCTACAGGCTCAGGCTTTTGTTTCTGATTGATGGAGCAAGAAATTGAGACACGCAGATTTAACAGTGTTTTGAGGAAGGAGACTGTCATTGTCGTTTCATTTAAGAGAATTTTATCCGTCTTCTCTTTTGTTCTCTTGTACACTCGTGCTCTCCTTCCCTCTCTCTGAGTTTTTCACACTTTTGTCTCAGATCTACTCCTTAAAGGTCAGGCGAGCTACCATGTCTCCACTTGCTGCACGCTACTTGCACTGGCTTTCGTCAGATGTGCAGACCATGGCCATGATTAAATATGTGGAATATGTGAGACATTGTGACCACTTTGTTGTTCCCAAAAATACCCTTCAATCCCATCCTTGGGATTTTTATTTGATATCATTCTGGTTTTCATTTAAAGTATTTCCATCGAATCGGGTTGTATGACACCTTTGGTACCACTCCTGTGTTCCATTAGTGTCTCTTTACTAAGCAATCTTCTGGGATACACCATTGACATATTCAAGTTAACAAAGGAAATCATGTTTTGTTTTATTTTTTCCAAGTACCTTGAAAGTGGCTGCATTAGCTCCTGCAACATTATTTCCCTCGTGTGTACTTAAAACTCTTTTAAAGGATGCTCGTGGAAGTTAGGAGGCTTTAAAAATAACCTTGATAATATTTCATGCCACAAATGAATTTAGCCTTTTGTTTTCCATCCACCTCCAAGTGAATCTCTCCTGAGCGTGTAAACGCTGCCAGATGCAGGTCGCCCACCCTGAGACTCAATCCCTGATCTGAAATTGAATTATTATACTGTGCCAGTGAATGGAATAGCTTGAAGCAGGTGTCATTCAAATGTGAGGAGCCGCAGTTTGAAATAACACCCAGAGTCAAACACCGGCTTATTCATCTGCCCCTCACCTCTTCATCCATTTATCCTCTTTCTCTTCTCCCCACAATTCCTCCTTTTTTTTTTAACTCAACGGGACCCCCGTCTCCTTATCCCACAAATTAATCCCGTCATGAGCAGCGCACAGAAAGGGGGGTAGCTGAGAAAGTGAAGGATGATAGAATCCTAAAGCTTTAAGACGAGTACTACAGTATCTAGGTGGTGTAGAATGAGCTCCATTATTGCTCTCAGGGCTCAAATTGAAAACATTACGGCTCCCATTCACAGTCCTCAGACACAGAGGATGGTCTTTATTTCCAATCTCAGTCTCCTTTCTGGTTGAAGGAGTGTCCGCCCTGTGTGTACTGTGTGTGTGTGTGTTCGAGAGAGAGAAAGAGAGAGAGGGGAGGGGAAATTGTGTGATTTTGGTCTCCATGAGTGTGTCTCAATGAAGTCGCCATTGCTGTTGCCGTGCATATAGGTGACCTACTGCAGGCAGTTCCCCTAGCCCCCTACCATTCACCGATAGAGACCCCTGGTGCATTTTTTAAAGACTGCTTTTTACATCATAAAAGCCGTGGCATTAGCTGTCAGTGCCATGGCATTGACCTTAGCGAGCCAGGACTACATCAGTATGCATTGTGTTTCACTCAAAAGGACATTCTGGTGAGGCTATAAATGAGTGAAATCACAAGTTACTCCTGTGGACCTGAACAAATAAAGGGTTAAGCCACTGTGCCCTTGCACTGTGTGCTTTCAAGCTCCAGCTTTTCATATTTATTGGACTGACTCTTCTTTTTTTTTTTTTGGTCAATGCCTAAATATCAAGGTAGCAAAGCATTGAAAATAAAATCCCAAAGCTTCCCGTGTTACAATTATGAAGGTATTTGCATTAGAATAGTCTTAATTCACAACTTAAATTGCATACAAGCATATAGATAATAAATATAATATAGTTCACTATAAGCAGAACATAAAGACAAATGGAATATACTGTGTATAAATGAAGTATGCTTTATGTTGACAAATATTCGCTCTGCTGCTGTCGTTTGCTCATGTCTGAAAGGCTGCTTACCTAAAACAACTCCCCGGAAGTACAAAGGTCACAGATCTCTCATTCCTCCTCCAGCCTTATTCCTCTCTCACCCCTCCCTTTTATCCAGCCAAGGCTGCCAGATTGCTTTGGCCCTTTTAGTGGATCTGGCTGATACACAGACAAGACCCTGACAAGGTGACAGGCAGGAAAAGCCTTCATGAAGGAAACTGACTGTTTAACGGAAGACCATCCAGTTTGGATCCAATTCAGAAAACATACTGTAACTCTGATGTTATGCTGCTGCATGAGGGATGTTAGAGCATCAGTTCCATGGGTCTGTCAGAGGTGTTCAAACACTACTGGACCACTTTTCACGGCTAAGAAATATACGGCCATACATTTTAATTCACTTTAAATAGTTTACTTGAAACACCTGATGTGCCAACACGAGCTGATAACATCACAAACTGCTCCAATGCCAGTTCATGTGCTATGAATACAGTCAGTATTCAGAAAATAAAATGCAGAATTTACCTGCAAAACAGCTGCTTGTGGAGACAACAAAGACAAATACGCCTATAATTCAGCGTCAATGTTGAATTAACAGCTGGTAGTCGAAGCTGATATCTTATTTACTTCCCAAAAGGAGCATTTGATAGGCTTGTGGATCTTAACTTGCAAATGTTTGTTTCTTTTTTGCTTGTTTTGTTTTATTGTTTTGTTTTTACAACCTCAGAATTTGTTAAGTAAAAGCAGGTCAGCATCACTTTCGGAGTTGTTGTTTAAGAGATCCTAAAAAAAAAGAAAATAATGATGCTTCTTTAAACTTAAAAGTGTTAATCTGGAGAAAGCCTTAGAACTTAAAATGACAACACCCAGTTGAATAATTAAAAAAAAAAAACTTAAAATACGTGGTTTAATTTCTACTTTTTTCTACTAACAGAATTAATCACATGTAGAGAAAACAATGCAACTCATTGTGTGATGTGAGTCTCCAAAATGGAACAAGAAATGGGATAAAAATAACCATCAATTCAGTTCCCCTCTCACAGTGTGATTGTTTTGAGAGACTTAATCTACTTGCTTGGATTTAAACAAAATTAATTGCTTAATTGCTTCTTTAAAAATGGATGGTGGTTTGGGATAAAATATCCAGTTTCACTCCTTTAACTTTGTAACATAAAGCCTTTGTGTAATAAAATTGCGTAGGAGGCCGAGATGTAAAGAGAACAGCTGACTATGGACATACTGATACAGACTGCCATTGCATCCATCTGGATATCAGCAAATAGCCACTTGAGCTGTCCTACCAAAGGTATAGAATCATATGGTTGACTGGAGATGCACTCAAATAGCAGCTGCTTTAATAATATTCTGAAGGAGGTGACTAAGTGCTTCAGCGGAGGCAGCACTCCTCTACTTAGTCATTTGTTTAGTTGTTAGTAAGTATTCGTACTCTCAATGAAGCTTGAAACAGACTTTTTTTTAAATCACTTCTACGGTCTTCATTCCGTCTTTATTCAACACCAAATAAGTTGGATTGCTTGGATAATGAAAATCAGTCAATCAGTCAGTCAATCAAGCACTGTACTGTAATGTACTGTATGTGTACTGTATTCCATCCAACATGGCACCCAAGTAGGCTGCCTGTACAGCAGCTCCTAACTTTTTTTTTTCCTACTTTTAAGTTTTCTTGCCCGACTCTTGTGGTCATGTTAATTGGACTCTTGTACAACATGGACATGTGTCATTTTTTAAGTTTTTGTGAGGGTAATAGCTGGTTTGCTACTTTCACGGACCCCCTTAACACCAACGTGTGATCTAACGTGGGACCTAACAGCTAACGGCTATCGAACTGCGGAGCTGGTACTAAGCTGACTGCCCAGCTGTGAGGGACTCCTGGCTCAGGACTCCACCGGACTCTTTCATTTTTTTGGTAGGTTTTCTACTGATGAGAGCAGACCGAAGAAGGAGGAGAGGGGGGGAGGGGCTGGAGATGCATGTGAGTGAGCTACGGTTGTGATCTGTTTGTTACGGCTTGGAACAACGGTTAGCAGCTAAAGCGCTATGCTAACAGTGGCCTGCAACGACATCCACTACGTCTCTCAGCTCTGGAAGAACCCTTGTTATTGATATCATTTCCGGGACTTCAATCATGTATATTGTCTATGTTGTGCAAAAATTCAATTTGTTGTAAATCGGCTCTGCTCTTTTTTTTTCTACTCTTGTGCTGCTTTATGACATTTCGTTGCCAGATCATTGTATGTGTCTCTATAATGACAATTAAAGGAAATCTGAATCTGATATTTATGCGTAGTTTGTGATGCCTATAAACACATATCATGTTTTATTTTGCTGACTTGATTTTAGTGATGAATATAAATCCATTCTACATTACCACGTACAACCAAGGGTGATTTAGGATGAATAATGTCTCAGTAATAGAATGAAAATGTGTGAAGAGGTTGTTAAAATTGTGATTTTGGATGTAAAATTGATTAAAGGTCCAGGAGAATATTACTGATGCTCAAAAACAAAGAGCGACAAAAACAATCTGGATAATTAGACCTCTGCTGTACATAATAGAATTAAAATATTCAATGGATCTCCATGTTTTTCAATGCATAAAGAACGAGGGTGGGAGCTTAAAGAAAAGAATCTGGTCTCCAATCCAAGACAGCACATCGTGAACCACCGTTCATCCACAGCTGATAGAAGCACACGGCTCAGGGTTACCATGACAAACCTTTGTCGAGCTCTACATCAGAGTCACATATACAAATGCCATGTCAAACTTTACTGTGTTGCAGGAACACTTGTGTTGACAGCGTTCTGAATCACCCTCCACTTTCCTGGACCCCGGGGCGTCAGGGAGAGACCATTGCTCACAACATAGAGGGAACTCAGATTAATCAGTGCTGCAGGTCTTTTTTGGCAAAAGTAGAGACAACCCAATCTGTTGTTAGTTACACACCCAGAGGCCAAGATCTGTCATGGTCTGGGGTCAAAGGTCATGTGCATATCTGTTATGCACTATTAATGCTGAAACATAGTAGCAACAGGGACAGTAGTGTTGGTGTTAGTGAGCGACACATGCTGCCTTAAAGATGACAACTCTCCCAAGGATGCATATTTCAACAGCACAATGCAAGACAACATTAAGAAAAAAAGCCTGGCTGAGGCAGGGGATGTGGAGGAACTGGACTGGACTGGCCCAATCCCTATTTGACCTGAATACAAAATGTGTGAAGCACTTTGAAAGCCAAAAAAGAACTAAGACACTATTGCACATCTTAAAACCGGAAGACAATAGGACAACATTATATGGGAAAGACATGGTGTTTTCAGTCCTTCAGGCCAAGAGATGCTCAAATCTGTATCTGCATAATGTCTGTGATAACTTGAAGAACCAAGACTTGAAAATCAGTGAAATCACTCTCAAGGAGCAGTGAATCATGGAGACAGTATCATCATAAAGTCTTCATTGTCTGCTATTCAGTTGCCAAACTCAGATACACCTGTTCATTTTTGACCATGAAAATTTTAACCCATAAAGACCCAGTCCTGCTTTTTGGCATTTCCCAAATGGCATTTTCTCTATATTTAACTTTCTTTAACCAATTTATTATGATAAATAAATGTATTCTGTTTGGTTTTTTTTATTTATTTATTCATTTTGGGGGTGGGGGAGTATGTATTTCATGTATTTATTTCACTCAGATGCAGATGTTCATTAAATCTCAGAGTAAAGCTGAGAAGATGATGGTGTTTCCAAAAGAGCATAGCCTCTGAACATTCATCTGATGACCTTTTAATGCTCATCAGGTATTAACAGGGATCAAAGGTATTGAACAGTTTACATCAGTAGGTGGTTTTGGTCATTGCTGGATGTTTGAGTGTTAATGTCTAAAACTCTTGAGATGGATACATTACGTAACAATATGTTCACGTGTGTGCTGTAGAAGAAACGGCATTTGTTTTGTGTTCAGGTTTTATGCTAAAGGAGGTCAAATATTTTTTTATTGCACAATTCCTTTTCACCAAAGATAGAAAGTATCATTTCCCAATGGGGGGAAGTTTACCCTTGCACATCAATAAAAACACCTTGAACCTTTGCACCTTTTTGAAGTTTGGTTGTGAGGATGTAGTTGGCTGGAGTGGAATAAAAGCTTCACTTTCATTGTAAACCAAGTCAGACTGTCCTCTCATAGTCAGCACAACTTCTATAAAAGGAGCCTCTGTAAATCATTCAACGCCTGCAAAAAGTGAACTTGGAGAGTTTTTATCACCTATGTGTTTTACAAAGGTAGACTTATCCATATAAGGTGCATGTCTCCAACAATGAAAAATGATGTTAACAGCTATCTGTGGGCAGTGGCTAAGAACCTTTAGAACACTCCTAAGAGAGAGATTCTCTTTTATTGTCCTGTTTTTTTTGGGGGGTTTTTTTCTTCTGGTGTTCCAGGGTTTAAGGCAACGTTGCTCACCACACAGCCAGGGTAGTGGAAGGCCTGAACAGATGCGTCGGCATTGTAAAAGAGGGAGAAAGCTGACAAAAAGATCGATGGTGAGATAAGAGGGGTGAAAGAGAATGATACAGTAAAGACAGAGAGAGATTGGAAAATGACAGTGTGAAAGATGATGTGGCATGATGCCAGTCCATTGCCCTACCTTGTTATCTTCATCCCACTCAGCTTCAGATTTATCTGCACAATCTGACAGGAAGTTTCCAATGCATCTGAGTTTCCAGTATGTTGCCCTTTCGCCGGTGCACAATAACATGAGTGAGGTAAAATAATGGTATCGGTTGTGTGTTAGTTTGTGGTGTGTTATGCTAGATTCATAACAGCTTTAGAGAGCAGAGTCTCAACAGGAAATCCATCCAATATGTAAATCAAAGCAAATGTGTGCTTTTTTCTACAATCTCATCTAGTTTCATCCTTTGGGCAAAAAAAAAACAAAACAAAACAAAACAAAACCAAAAACCCCCACAAATAATGCCAAAGAAGTTACAAAAACTAAAAAAGGACTGATTTGTTGGAATTTGGAGATCCTGTACTCGCGACAGTTTAATATACACTTTGCTTAATACTGTGATTTAAGTGGCTGTTTTTTCACCTGTAAATTAGTAGGACTGAAAGGAACCAGCACATCAGGCATCTGTGTTAAAAAGAAAATGATAATACAGTGGATTCAGGAAATTTAGTCTTTATTGTCAATTTCCATACACAAACTGAACTTGGAGTATATCTAGATGGAGGCTGTAACAGCATGCATAGAGTCACTGTACTGATGCAAATAAACTATGAATCTGTAATGTTCATGAGTTCACATACATTATTGTAAGCAGGGGATGAAGTGTGATGCTGCTATATAGCAATGTCAAAGTGCATTAGTGGAACTCTCACTCTCCCAGTGGGATCAAGTGCACGGTGAAACATTAGTTTAGCAACAGTGTCAAAGCTTGTTTGCTGTGAGGTAAATGCAGCGCTACCTCGTTGGAGAGAAACAATTGTTGTGATCACAGATGGAGCCCTCACCAGGCTCTGTAGGTCTGGCCCTTCTGATCAAGGAAGTGTGCAAAGCTCAGAATCATAGGAGACCCTTGGAGGAAGGATGTGTCATACTGTTACACTCCTGCTGATTCTAAAGCGAGTGAGGGGTGAATCATTAAAAGGGCTCTGCTTCTTTTTTTCCCATGAATGTTGTGGTCAGAGCAAAAATTGCTATCCATTTGTGCCAATATGGGATTTTTGCTCAGCTTTGATATGTGAAAGGGCCAGAGCCAGCCAGAAGTTTGCTACTACAGTTCAAAGACATGCAGGCAGGTGGTAGAAACTCCAAATTGCCTGCAAGTGCGAATATGAGAAAAAATGGCGCTGTGTCAGGGCTTTGAAAGACCCGTTGACATCCCTTACTCCTTGCTCTTGCACACTCTCTTGACCTGAAACAGGATAAGCAGTTGAGAGAAGGATTTAATGCCCCCCACAATTTACTTTGATATCTGTTGTCAGTGTTTAATTTTTATTTCTCGAACACTGTAGTTTCATCGTCACAAGTGTGAAAATACAACACAGCACTGTTCACCAAACCTCAAGGCACATCCAGGCAGCTCATCTCATCTCTCTTTGTTTAATAGGAAGTGATGTAAAGAATGACGGTCACTCACCTTTGGCAACTTAAGCAACAATGACCGACAGGATAAAATTGTTAAATTAAACAGAGAAGGCTGTTTGCTGAAGATGCTTAGTTAAGGAGAACTATCGGGCTACAGTGTCTTTCAGCAAATCCCTCAGCACCCTGACCCATGACAGCTCTGCATTCAGCACCCTGGACAGTGGTGGGGAAAGATCTGTTTCTGTGTTGTGATCAGGATATGTATGATCTGTTAAACAAGTAAAGTATGTCAAAAGTATCAACCACACTGTTTTATATTCCAGTGGCATTTTCTACTTATTTAGGTTTATATAGTGATCATCTGCCTTAAAATCCCCACTTAGGTAGCCCTGTCATCTGTTGCATTGCTCTTCAAGGTTATGTTAAACATAGTATGTAGTCCCACCCTGCAAAGTGAGGAAGCAGGAAAAGAACTGAAACCATCAGTCACCAATTCTATTTCCCTGCTCGGGGAGGTGGTACAGCCAGAAGGCAGGAACACTGACTTACACACCTCCACTTAGCCCCAGCTGAGGGCCCCCCGCCACCCCTGAGATAGAGTTACCACGGGGGGCCACTTGGAGGCTAAACGCCCTTCTCCAACAGGCCCCTCAGGGCCCCATTGTACATTCGTCCCACAGTGGGAACTCTTGCCACTGCAATCTCCAGCCAATCACCTTCCCCAGAGACAGTCTTATTTGTGTAGACCCTTTGTGTGGATGTAGTGAAATTCACAATTGAAAGACTTGTTCAATAGAGGTTTTCAGATTTTTTATACTTGTCTGCAAAATGTGCAGCATATTGTGTATGATGCCTTAGCTCTGGAAATATTTTTTTAAAAAAAGGAAATGTTGATCATACTGAAAGCCAGTGGTTTTTTGGCGACTTTGTATTTGCAGACTTCAGTTTACAACACCTTTACCACTTTATATCAGTGTCTTAATGCTTCTAAGCTTTTTTTTTTTATCAGTTTTATTTATTTATGTTTACATTCAGGTATGAGACATAGGCACAACTTCAGTAAATAGCCCCCACATCTTTCTTAAACAAATATATCTTTGCAAAAGAATGTGGCATCAGATGACGGATTTACTTTTAAAAGGGCTCTGGCCCCACAGGAACCACACCCTGTGGCCTCCAGTAAAAGGCCAAGTCTGTGTGGTTTGGCCCAGAGATAGGGTTTGAAGGCAAGGGATGGATCAGACCCCCCACTCTCCCCTTCTTGTGCTCATTTTAGGGATAATACCTGGTTTATGTCTTCAAAGCCCAGATCAGGACAGTAGCTCTTCAAAGCATAGTCAAAGTCCGTTCATTCACCTTTTTCATTAATTCATCCTCCTTATCACATATAGATGGAAGTCTGTTTGTCCTTCCTAACCGTCTTTGTCCCAGTGCAGGAAACAAGACAAGGGAGCAGTAAGGGCCTAACTACTGTGATGTACATATTTCCATAAGTTCACCAGGCTATTTATTTTCATATGGATTATGCAAATCATAGAAGTCGGTTCAAATAGTTGAGGAAAGACAGCATTGAAGAATGGTTTCAAAGGTCAGTCGTAATACTTTTCCTTTCAATCAGTCTGGCAGGTTCAGCAGCATGAGACAATTATTCAGTATAATGTGCAGTGGTTGAAAGAGTACTTCTTTTCTTTTATTCTGGTTTATTATGGAGGTTGAAAAGGTTTTCATTCTGCTATTCCCATTTGTGCTGCTCATACTGTACATACAATAAAATGTCAGTTGTCACTATAGACAGAATAATATCCACTGTATCGCGACTTCTGTTTTGATTTAAGCCTGAAATTGTTGCCAGAGATCTATTGAACACTAGATCCCAGTGGGGTTTTTCTGTTTCATCTCCCTCTTGTCTGCCCTTCCAAGGCTGTGGGCTTTCCCCTTATTGTGTGTTGCAAACTATAAACATGTATATATGTATGTACCCCTGAGTGTGTGTGTGTGTGTGTGCGTGTGTGTGTGCGCGTTGTCTATGACACAAAAGAACAAATCTGCCTGTGTCACCACGACTTCACTCCCTCACGGACTTGGTCACTAACTAGGTTACTATGGATCACAGCGTCTCCTTTTTTCCACTGGAAATCCTTTTATACTTGTCTTCCTGACAATCTTTTCATCTCAAGCCAAGTGTGGATTTGATTACGTACAATAAAATACATCTGTCCCAGTTACACTAGATTAGTACCAGAAAACCCTTCCATTTTAATGTTCAGTAGAGTTACATACCTACTTACCTACGTACTTAAATCCTTCCTGCAGTTCTTAAATCTGTTGGTCGACATATTAAAAAGTGACCTGAGAACATATATACAAATGATGAGGTCCTACCTAGTCTACAGTGTTTGCTATGATAAGTGTTTTGTCTTCTAGATTCGGGCCTGATTTGTTATAAAAGGTTACTGGAGTCATTGAACTGCAGCCTGGATGATGTTGTTGTGGCAGTATCTATCTTTGAGAGAGTAATGTGAGGGCTGTGACATTCTCCTGGTTTTACCCAGGGCACAACCAAAGATATGGCCTGTCAGCATGACGCAGATTGGTTGCTATAAGCTGAAGGTGGCACGCTGTAGAATGTGTGGAACTGCACTCAGTGCCCTTCATTTGTATAAAGTAGTTTGTATTCCAGAGGGGTTTCTAAAAGGATGTGCGAGTGAGAGATTTGTCTGGTGCATGTGTGCAAGCCACTGTAAGACCAACACTCCACATCACATATGCATGAAATCATTTGAAAACACCTTGCCTCGTGCTTGTACTAATCTCCCTCTCTGTCTGTCTCTTCTCCTCACCAGAAACAGATGTCCAAGTGACCCACATCCATTAACCAGAGTTTCTCCAGAGTATAACTCAGCGCTGCTCCAGAACCTGCTTCACCTCCAGACATCAGGCCCAGCCCTTGCCATCGTTCTCTCCAGACACGAGGATCGCAATGTGGACTCATAAGCTAGGACGGCAGGGCAACATGCCAGAACTGGACCTGTCTTCATATAACTCTTGCTGAAGGTAGGAGACATGGAGCTGGACTTGGACCATACTTCTGTCGTAAGTGGTCATTGAAGAGCCGGCTGACAGAGATTTTCTCTATGTATAGTGGTGGAGATGTCCTCTTCACTGCACTAGCTTCTTCACTCAACACTACAAGGTTCAGTTTAATGGTGTCTGCTGGTTACTACTGATCCATCTGTCACTGTGTGACTGTGGTACCTATCATCATGCTCTGCAGCCCTGTGCTGTGCAGAGTGGGCCAGCTCTTAACTGACAGCACTAATCTTTATAGGTTAAGATTCAGTGTAATGCTAACAAAACATGCAAGAGACCAGGGAAAGGCAACAGTGGTGAAGAGGTTTCTTCTCACTTATTTTCTTACATATAACTTACTGCTTTGGTTTTTCCTTAAATGAACCTGATTAGCATTAGAGCTCAACGAATAACAGAAGAAACCGAGTTCTGTGACAGCTTGATCCAGAGGAAATCTCAGTTAAGGCCAATCTGTTGGGCTGCTGTGGTCTGAATGTGAAGCAAGTTCTAAATATTTCATATTGAGCTTGTGGACTGCTGTTTGTAAGCGTTTGAACTGCATATTGATTGCTCTGTCCACCTTCATCAATATTGCATTGATGTGTCCAAAATCAGCAGTACTCCACCTAAATTGAAGAACACTACAGATAATGTGCAAACAGATGGCCTTCCCCAACAGTGTTTCACTTTGGAACACACAAGTCCCATGAGATATAATGATGTGTGTGTGTGTGTGTGTCTGTGTGTGTGTGTGTGTGTGTGTCTGTGTGTGTGTATATATATATAT
>JAPTHA010000002.1:18937206-18955337 GCA_029814585.1 Gymnapogon annona
ATACTGAGAGAACAAACACAACAGTTTCAGAATCAGTACAGGTACAGTATAGGGATAAAGCAACAACACTTAGGCTCCACTATTACTAATCAAGACTCAGGTGCTGTTGTTGTTCCTTCCACATAATCATCAATATTGATGAGGCATCATTTGATTACCATGGTGGTATTATTCCTCGAGTTAATGGCAGATGTAATTTTATACCCATCAACTACAACATAATATTTTATTTCTTTTTCATCCTTCAATTCCACCGAATTGTTCTCGCTCCAGGTATTCCTGCAAATGGTGAATAAATTACTTGGAGACGCCTAGAAGCCTTTATGGTTTTTCATTGTTATTCATTCAGTATGGTTCTGGGTTTTATTTATCTATCTTTATTTTATGTTGGAAAATCATAGCAGATAATCTTCGAAGCAGGCATGGGAGAATTAAGCTGCATGGGGCCCTGGTTGGTTTCCCCTCCTTTCTACTTTCCGCCTGCCCCTTTTTCTCCCCATGCCTGCCTCCCAATCCAATCTACCCCATTCATCAGATGGAAGTGATAAGCTCGGGGAGCACATGCAGAGGCACTGTGTCAGCTAAGCTTTCTATGTGATTGTGTTATTTTCCAGTAACAGCCTCATATATGTCACCACCTTTAGTGAAAAACCTTCACCATCGCTTACCTCTGCGTGGAAAAGTGTGTAGAAAACATTTGCCAGTTGGACGAAAACTGTCCATAAGTCAAAAATGCATAGAGAAGTCCCATAGAGTAACGACACATATGGGTGAATTTTATGAAGTGATGAAGAGACTCAAACGTGGTGAAAGACAAAGACAAAGACAAAGTGATTGAATCTCTCTCTGCCATCTCTCCCTCATTTTTTTTTTGTTTTCTGTGTTTAACCTATCTCATTGGCTGGACATATATTAAATCAAACAGGACCTTCACACTGCAGTGAGAAAATGAATTGCCTTCATCCTTTCATTAGACACTTTATCTGACTTCCATTCTTCTATTTATCTATCTGAGAGAGCATTCATGTGTCACTTTCCCTTATCCTTGGAGACGAGCGGAGAGACAATGGTTCCACAGCAGCATTTCCTCTCGTTCTGTCTCTGCTCAGCAAAACATGACGGAACAAATGAACCAATTAAGTGTGCTGGTGGCTGTGCTGTCTCGGGGGGGGCATCTAAGGAACTGAGACGGCCTGATTAGCTTGAAGGTAGGCCTGACTGGATACAGCCAATGAAGACGACCATAGTGGCACAAACTGCCAGGAAAGTCAGGGGGCGGGGCCACATCTGTGGCCTGTCTTCTTTTCCTTTAGCATTTGGATTGGTGTTGATTCGTGTTGTGGCTGTTTTAAAGATGGAAGTTTTTCTGAGGGACCCATCCAAACAAATGTGTTGATCCCCAATCACTGCGGGAGCACTTGCTTGACAAATGCTCCATGGATTGTAAGGGAATTTTGGACCAGTGCTTAAACCATATAGCCAGTAATAAACCCTCAATAAAAGGATATGTCAACCAATCACCTCTGTGAATGACATTCCCAGACAGGGACTCTAAGAATGTTTAAGCTTCTCTAACTTCATTTACATCGATTCCACGTACTTCAAGAACACCGTGAGTTCTTCTTGACCGTAAACAAGAATGATCAGTTAATACCTGGAGTATTGATCTGACTTGACCCTCTCGTATTGAATCTTTTGGGAGACACTGTTCAATTTTTCTGTTATCTTACACTCACAGATTTGAAACTCATGAGCTGAGGAAGAGAAAGCACCACTTACAGGGAGACATCTATTGGTCTTTGCATGTGATTCACCGTCAAGGTCAGATTTGCCTTTTTTTTTCATTTTACAACAGGAAGGTGAGATTCCCAGAAAAAAAAACCAAACCCTGTATTTAGGAAGTGCTTGAATTGCACATACAGTAAAGTCAGTGGTGATTTTTACAAAATTATCCAGACACAGTGGGGGTCATCTGTGTTGCATTTTAGCTGAGCTGCACACAATGTCATGGACGGATGTGCTCCTTTGGCCTTTGTTGCACAACATGCTGAATGGGTGACTATCATGTCACTTGTTTGCTTTTTTTCTTTTTTTTTTTAACTTGTTTTTCTATCAGTCCTGACTTACTCAGCTCTAATACTGGCCCTGCCTTTCTTTCCTTTTCTGTTTTGCTTATTTTCTGATATTGTGACATACCGCTCCTATTTCGTGCCTTTGTCATTCTGAAAAGATCTGCAGTTTGTTGCCCTGGGGGAAGAATGGAACATTCAAAATCTCTTCATCTCCAAGGCAATTTTGAGGCACCTTGTCCCTTGTGGTCAATTTGTCACCATGTGGAATGCCAGAAGGTGTCCTTGGGGCTGACCACTGGCCATTGCTCTCCCTGACACGAGGAAAGAGAAAAAGAAGGAAACAGAAAGAGACAGAGGGAGGGGAGTTGGAGAGAGAGAGGGAGAGAAGAGCAGAAAGAGAATGAACCTGACAAAGGCCCTGAAACAGATCTGTCCCACTCAGCAGAGCCAGGGGAGTATGCAGCCAGGCTGTCAGCACCTCTCATTAGTCAAAGGCAGCCTCCCTGACAATGTGACACTGATTACTGAAAGCCCTGATTCAGACTTTCTCTCCTTCTCTGTGTAGCCGCAAACAGTGTCAGCTAAAGCGGCATTCACGTGTTCTCTCTCTCTCTCTCTCTCTCTCTCTCTCTCACACACACACACACACACACACACACACACACACACACACACACACACACACTCACAGACACACACACAAACAAACACACACAGCCACACTGACATTACTTAAAATCCACTCCTTTTCTACCCCCAAAATGCTTGAAGTGCATTTCATTTTATTTCAAAATTCTCCTCCCGTTTCCAAAGGGACTAAAGCCTTCATTAAAACAGTGATAAAGAGTAGCCCTGTTTCCAGCCCTATTTAAAATCTATTTATTGATTTTCACTGAGTGTAAATAAATATTAAACGGCATTATTGTGAGCGGAGGCTCATGCAACTGGCAGCAGCGTCAGAATTAGAGGGGATGAGGATTGCCGTTTATTAAAAGTTTATCATTATTATTGATCTGGCTGGCATCTCTAAGCACTGAGGAGGATCTGATTATTTTTACCTAATCACTGCACAGAAGTGAAGGGAGGACAGAAGGAATGTACAAAGATGTGCCGAGAGAATAGAAATTGTCTCAGAACTCCAAACAAAACAATGCTGGTGTTAAAAGACCTACTCCTTTTATTGAGGGATCTAAGCTAATCATAAATGTCATATTCCCCCACAAGGAATGACACTGCATATATTACATCACAGATATACTGTGCTATGTTATAGTGGAGGAATATGAATTCAGCATTTATAATCAGGACTGTGCTTCCCACATTTTATTCCTTCAGCCTGAGCCCTTTTATATCTTTATATCATTGTTTGTGATCCAGGATGATATAGAGAATATACAGCAAATAGTTACAGGTAAAAACAAATAAAACTATGTAGAAACTATAACAAAACTATGATTTAGGACAACATTATTTAAAAACCACTGATCTTGTGCTCATTTGCTCTCATTATTGGTTTGCTTTGCGTAGACATCAAGAAAGATTAGTGTGTTTCTGTGTCTTTTTTTATCTCGCTTATTATCCCTCATGCTCGGTGTAATGTAATTGCTGTATTTATATGCAGCATTTGACCACTCTATTTGTTGCATTTTAACAGCTGAGCGTAGGTGAGAAATGAATGTATAATTTTGCGTTGTGTTTATCATTCCTGCATTTTTTTATTCCTCCTCAAGAATGCACAGACTAAATTACATATAAGGTCTCTGGAAGTTCACAATAAATATAGTATAAAAGCACATTTAAAGGGATTCCAATGCAGCCTTTTCATATATTACAATGTAAATATATGTGTGCATATGTACTGTAAATAGTCTCTACATTCCAGTGTTTGTACTTGAAAAAGAAGAACAGTTTGTTCCATTTTGTCCAAATAATACAATAACCACACCAAAGCCACAAAGAAATGCCCTACATAGAGAAGCACAAAAGCCCAGCTCATACTAGTATAACTGAAATGAACAATGACCCCAAACTGAATGCATAATACAGCAAAATAAGGTTATGGAAATATTCTTAAGTATAGAGAAGGATGATAAATAAAGAAAACAGTTTTCTTTGAACTGGGCCATATCGGATTACATTAAAATGCCTTTTTGGTCTCCTACATATATGTTTTTTAGAGGAGGTTCATCAAGAAAAGCTACTTCAGGAGTAGATTTAATTAAATATTTTCTTTTCTATGAAGCAGATAATGTGCAAATTGTGTTTTCAAGTTTACTCAAAAACTCCTATGCACATTTCGACACATCAAGATTATGCATAAAGACTATTTATAGACTTATTTTTTTCAAAAACAATTGGCAAATTTAAAATAACAGTGGAAAATGAAACTAGGCATAATAACGAATAACACACTGGTGGTGTTTTGTGTAGTATTGTCCAAACTGTGTCCACATTGTGTGTATGTTTGGACATTGACATACAATGTCATCTTTTAGAATCCGTACATCTGTATCTGAGTGGAAATGAATAATAATGATGTGGTTGACGGGTTGAAGTCCAACTGTACATAAGGGGGCTTTAAGAAGAAAAAAATAATATAGTAATAATAAAGCGTCAACTGTTTAAGAGTTACAGTCACACAAAGAAATGAAAATAGCAAAGAGAGATTAGAAAAACATTTTCATCTGATTATTGAACACAATTCTTATATTTGTAGCAATCTTAACTTGTCCAATTATTTCTGATGCTCTGACAACTGAAGAATTGCCATTCCTATGTCATGACCAGCACATTCTGTGGCTGGGCCACAACCTCTCCCTCAAGGGACCTTGATCTGATGGATCGTCTCCTACATCTGGGCCACACTGCTTGCCTGATTGCCCAGCCAGCAGCGTGGCCTCATAGACGTCTTCACCTCATCACTCCATGCTGCAATAACCCGGACATCATGATTCTAATCGACTCTGATTTGGACTCTAGTTTGTGTTATGTAGAAGTTTATTTGCTTAGGTTCTCTGCTGTTCATGGTATTTGTTTCAAGGGTTAGGTTTGTCTTTTTCTCTATGTTAAGTTGGGTGTTCATCTTTAGGTTGTGGGATTCTCTGTAGTTTAATTACTGTGTGGGCGATTTAAGTTAATAACTGTACTATGTTCCACTTCAATCCCATGCATTCAAGATTCTCCCCTTTTTCCAGTCATGACATTTTAAATGTGTAATGTTACTGTGAAACCCCTTGAATTAAAACTGAACACTTGCACTTCAATCACATGCTGATGGTTTCATTGCAGATCCACTGTGATGCTGCACAAAGGCTACATAACATCTGTATAAGTGTCCAAATGCATAAGGTCTTAAGGTTTTTTCATACTGAGTATTTTGTAGAACTTAGTTGTAAGAACTATCCACCTTGAGCTTAGTTCTGCAAACTCCTCTCCCCAGGGGAACCTTTCTGTTGCGCATTGCCACAGTCAGCAGGAACCAAAGATCAATCATATGGAGTGTTGTGACACAATCTTACTCTGTACTCTGCATAAATTAGCTTTATTTAAAAGTCCACATTTGAGCAACACCACAGATGAATATAATATTATACAAATTATATGTTTTGACAATCTCTGTAAAGTGATCAGTGCTGTCTCTGCGCTGCCTGTGTCAACAGCAGAGCGAACATGGGTTTAGCATCAAACATCCCATAATCACTGATGAACAACAGAATGATCATGTCCACACTCTACTGTCTTCTCTTTATCTGTTCCTCGACGTGTGTTCGTTCTCTTCTCAGAAGTTCACACAGATGTGGATATGAGACGTGGAACCACTGCAGATACGAGTGCATATGAAAGAGTGGAAAGGTGACATATGATGTACGGACAGGAAAGATGAAAAGACCACATGAAGTGTTTATTATTGTTAACTAATCAGTCTTTTGCAGATGTTGTATAAACTGGTTTGTATTACTGTATTAATCTAAAAAGATACTATGATCTATGGTCATGCTTGGTAGTTCCTATGCTATGGGAATGTGTGAAAAAGGGCTCTAAAAACTAAAAATGTTCTTAGAACTACAAAAGATTACCACAGTGGGAAAGCGCCTTCAGTTACTGGACATGACATTTTTCCTATTTTTAAGTTTTCTGCCCGACTGTTGTAGTCATGTTAATTGGACTCTTGTACAACATGGACATGTGTCATTTTTGAAGTTTTTTGAAAGGTAGTAGCTGTTCTGCTACTTCACAGACTCCCTTCATGCCATTGTGGGGTGGTGAGCCAGTTGTGATCTCCAGGTGGGATGAGCTACAGCGATGTACACCGGAGAGCGACCTGCGTGATTATCGCCATCGGAGCAGCGGAGCCGGCGTCATGTACCGGGTGGCGGTGGGAGGTGACGGTACAACCGGGGTTCCATTCGGTTCGAGTGTGTAATGGTTATTCTACCCATTCTATCACCATGATGGACCCTAACGGCTAACGAGCGGGCGCTAAGCTATGCTGTGCGGCCCAGCTGTGAAGGACTCCTGGATCGGGACTCCATGGGCTGTTCGTTTTTGGTTGGTTTTCCACTGAAGGGTAAGGCTGACGGAAGAATGAGGAGGAGAAGGGGGGAGGTCTGGAGGTGCGTGTGAGTGAGCTGTTGCAGTTAGGTTAGCGGTTAGCAGCTAATGCGCTATGCTAACAGTAGCCTTACGATGACAGTTCCAACGTCTCAGCTCCGGAACAACGCATCTCTGCCCTCGTTTCATCATCGACTCCGAGACTTCAATCATGTATATATTGTCTATGTTGTGCTAAAATTTCAATTTTGTTGTACATCTGCTCTGCTCTTTTTTTTCTACTCTGTGCTGCTGCTTTATGACATTTCGTTGCCAGACCATTGGCCTGGACAATGACAATAAAATGAATCTGAATCTGAATCTGAATGAGATCGGCTGACTCTGACTGACACCTATCATCATTTCTTTGGGATATTGCTAATACAACTGGAATACAGCTGGAATTATCAACAGGTTTTGAGAAATGAGGGGAAAAAATATGTACATTTTTACGATAAACGTAACGCACAGCTCCCCCTTCTCATGATATTACATGATCTACTCTAGTCACTTCGCATCCATTTACGCAAAGACCCATCATCCACTATTTCTTTTCCTAGTGCATTACACATGTGCTTGATGACATGTCTGTTGAGCTTCTCCAAACTTCCAGCTGAGTTTTCTCCACGTGGAAGTGGAGTTTTGTGGGAATAGCATTACTCATGTGACTGGGAGGTTTCTCACCTCAGTAGTCCGACCTCTCCTGCTTCTACAAAGGTGTTTTTCATGTCAGACCCTCTGAGTGCGGGCATCAGGAAATGTGACCCCGAAGACAAGAATGCCCACCCTGCCCTTCAAGCACAGACGCCACCATTAGTTGACCAGGGCAAGGATTAAAGTGAATGTGTCGGGAGTGCGCTCTCTGCTAGTTTGTACCACCTGTGGACTTGCCGGGGGGAACAGGCTCGATGTGACTTTGATTGATCCACATTGCGTTCTGACCTGGAAGGGCTCTATAGGCTCCTTTCTTTATCAGAGAGCCTGCAGCGAGCTCCCACTGAAAGCTCAGAGTATTTTCGGTCCTAAGTCTCCTGTGTTTTTAGCCTCCCTGACATGAATGTTAAGTAATCCGTCTTTGGCCTTCTTCATTTATCCACACTTAACTCTTTGACCAATTGACTGCTTCACTTGTTTGTCAATCTGGCTTCAGAGTGATGTGCATGGTACGTAACGTTCTTCTCATTAGAGCGTTGTTATTCTAATCGCCATGCATCACACCCTGTCTGTTCCTGTCAGTATACAGGGGGTATTTTTTTGGTATCAGAGGCTTCTATCCATCCCTCTCACTGTCTTGGGTTCTAACAAGGCCGAGAAGCAGCCAGATTGACAGCTGCCGGGGCATTTTAACAGGCTTGGTGTTAAACTGCTAAACTCAAGGAGGAATATGAATGATCGGCTGCCAAGCCACACAGTACACACGGTACACACACCCACTGCCTTCTCTGTTGCAATTTCACAACTGACCATAAGCTTTTGCACAGAAAAAAATACAAATAAAATACATATACTAATTTTAATAAATAGCAACCATATGGTTCAACTTGTAATTGATCATGAAAAATCATGTATGAGAAATTGTTCTTTCTTTCTCCATAACCTTGTATTTTATGTGGCATAATACTATTAACTTCATACATATATAACTCTAACAACAAATATACAAACACTTTACAATTTTATTAGCACATTTCATTATAGATTGTAGTTAGACAACAAAATACTGATGTGTAGTAGTTTATTAATATGCAAGTAAATATGAATAAATAGAATTATGATGGGTTACAGTTACTTTTTTTAAGTAGGTAATTGTTGCAGATTAGAATACTGACTACAAAGACATTGTTACATCCAGTTACCCCCCCAAAAAATGACATATTATCTAGACTGGACTCATAAGAAGTGCTCATCATTTATTTTTATTTATTTTATATGAATTCATGTTGTATTCAGTTCTGTTGAGTGCCAAGTTTTGGGTATTTCCTGAAAAATAGAGATTTATTTATTTGGATTCTAGAATATGCATGAACACTTTTCAGACAGGTATGACATATTAGTTTGACATGGATGCGAGCTGTACTTATTACTTTTCACAACATCAGGTTAATCTTTTTTATATTAATTTGACATTCTTTTGATATGAACCAAGGTAAGATCTGCAGAAGGCAGTGGCGGGCTGTGCATTACAGACCTGGGCCTGCAGTGATGCCCTGCCTGATCCATGGATCTACAGATGATATATTTAGACCAAAACACATACAACTGCATCACCTGAACATTAAGTCACGTACAACAGAGTTATATTAATCTACTCAGTAGACTAATAACAGAGAAACAAAAGGAACTGACATCCATCAGGCACAGGTTTATACGTGGCATCCACCAGACCCGGTGTCCGTCGGCGCCGGTGGTGTCTGCCGCTGCTGGTGGTGTCCGCCGCTGCCCTGCCACCGGTGTCCGCACCCAGATGCGGTCCGGTGCCATGCAATCTACCCATAATACCTTACTATTCGTATGCGTTACTAATATATTTTTAATAATAATATTAACTTACTTTCCATAGCTATCAACTTGAAAGTGTTGGATAAATCCTTTTTCCTGCTGAGTCATTCTTGCTAACGGTCGGCCGGCCTCTATTTACTGGTCTAACTTTTATTGAAAAGTTTTTCTTGAGAATGGCATTGTAACTAAATCTGCGACCAAATCGATATCTTCACCTCCTTCAGCCATTATGGGTTGAAAAAACTAAAACAACTTGTCACGCTACACAAATTATCCATATCCTTATTTCCTGTTTATCACATTGACATTCTGCTCAGGTCTGCACTGATGCCATGGTAGGCCTGCTAGCTGGCCCCAGTGAAGCCAAACTTGACGCTGATTGGTTAATGCCATAGATCAGTTCTCATTCATTTTAAGCTATCATGCACAAGCGCTGTCGCTTCTGAAGGCTTAGAGGCAGATTTTGGAACCTGACAACACATGATAATGAATAATGATTGTATAAAAACTAACATAAACCCCACCCTACAAATATCCACCTGGGGCTGGAAGCTGAGCAACCAACTCACGAAAGGTATGAAATAAAGAGTATAGACCATGGGGAATAATCTAATACATATTTGTGGACAAAATATATATTAAAAAAATATATTCCTGATTATGTTTAGGCCAGCAGAGAAGGCCTTGATGGCCTTGATGGTCCACCACTGGCAGAAGGATGATATGCATGTCCTGTTTTTTTTTTTCCCTAAAACTTGGGAAAATTTGATTCTCTGAGCTTCAACTTTTACCTTTTGACACCATCTTTCATTTGTAAATATGGTGGGACAGGATCTGCATTACTGGAGAGTTGGATAATCTAAGCTCTGTCTGTTTCTGAGTTATGGTGGCAGAGTCATCACACACAGGCATTGACCCATATTACTGACAGCCTTACTCTGGGTTACTCTAATGTGGGTAAAGATTTGTTTGTTTCTTTAAATTTCTAAATATTCCAGCCTTAACTCAAGTTACACTGGCAAAGTTTCAATTGATGTTTGATATTAATTAAGGTGTAGTACAGCTTGAAATGCATAGAGATAAAAACCCCCAAAAACAAACAGATATCAAACTTCAGGACAAGTACAACCAGAATAAAGTGTCTGGACATGTGACCTGCAGCAGGATGCTGAAGTTTCCCTAATATATGTTGATCACTAATAGGATGTTAATTCTCCTTGTTTTAATGTAGGTTTTATGGGCGTTTCAATGTTAATGCCTGATTTAAAACACTTAAGCAAAGCCATAGTATGTAGCAAATGTTAGCATTTATCTGGTATTAATGAATCACTTTAAATAGCAGCATTAATCCATTTTAACAGGGTAACCAGTGATCTGTAACTTTATGTATTTGAAAGGAATCCTTCTCACCCATATTTGATTATAACTTTAAACCACACTGACGCCGTTCTCCCATATCTGCCAAAGTAGGAACAAAAATGCATTAGTTGTTTGTGCCTGTGTTTCTTTCACCGCCTTGTGTTCATTTGACACAGATTTCTTACTCCCCACCTCGCCGTTGTGTAAGAAAATGTGATGTAACCTCGCTGAAATAACATATATTACAATGATTGTCAATTTAAAAGAGAAAAACAAAATCTCCTTGGATTTTTATTTTTTTTTTGTCAACATAACTCAAAGGCGTGGGGCGCAGATTTGGAGGGAAGGAGGGAAACGCGAGTCCTAACGCCACAGTCGGATTTGCCAGTTCTCTTCTTCTGTCACCTCCATTTCTTTCCAAAACAGATAGTAGAACAAGAAAACACCATTTGTCGTTGCACATTACATCTCAGCTGTTATCATCCCAAATGAAAGCCCAGTATGTGGCTGTTTTCAACAGAAGATGGTAACAGGCCTTGTTAATTGGACTTGGCCACGTTGTCCGTGAAGCCTTATTGTCAGCATGACGGAGTGAGAATCACTGGGCCAAAACTCCACCATACATAGACACATACACTAACTGAGCAAAGACTCTGTGATACATGTTTAGTTTCATAGGAAAAAAGAAAAAAAGTAAGAAAAGCGTAGCTACTGTCCAAGTTTCCATCGGATTAGTGCAAATTAAGATTGTTGGCTTGAATTGATATGAGCGTGCTATAAATATGATATATAATCCTTTGATGCTGTTCTCATGAATACTGAACAGATTCGATCGCGGGCTTCATGAATGTAGACACACAGGAGTGAAGTATGTTTTTAACAGGCTAATACGAGGCACTAGATACATGAGATAAAGCCCTCTTTCGGCACTCTTTACACAGAGCGACACAGGCTATTAGATAGACCAATACCAACACAAATCAACTTTAACACAACTAAAGCCGATGCAGCATATCTAACGCAATACACTATAAATCTGCACGGCTTGCTTTCCACGCGTGGCTTAGGGTGTTACAGCATTAGTGACTGAGCCAGGATAGTCCTGCCCGGCTGCAACGAGCAAACACTATTCACTGGGACTCTCGTATGATTGGATTGAGGCAGACTTAAGCGCAGTTCGAGCTGCACTTATCAGCTAGCTGGCAGATAGGACTTGTCATACCGCCTGTCAGATCTGATGAGGGGACCACAAGCCTCACAATGGAGCTAAAATGCAATCTCCTCCTCTGCAGCTGCATGGCCTGCCTCAGGGACACGCTTATTAGACTTTGTAAACAGGCGAATGTGAGTGTTAAACTGTAAGAGCTACTGTCAGACTGGGCTGGGTCTCTCAGCCAGTCAGCCAGGACTCTGAGCCATTCCATATAACATTACTGGTCGTCGTAATGGGATTTACAGGAAACTAAAGGGGAAACTGAACGTTAGCTGTGGGGTCAAGAAGTTGAAGACTTTTTTTCCCCATAGAGATTCATAAAGTTATTTTTCAAAGAAATTGAAGCATTCAATCTGTTCCGATCAACCTTCCTGTGCGCAGCCTCACCACAGGCATCTGCAAATGAAATAACAAGGGACTGAATAAAAAAAAAGTTTTCTACACAATACAGGGCTGATTATCCTTTATTAGTCTGTTCCTGCTCTCTGACACCCCACCACCCACACTCAGAGCCCCTGGCTATATGTCAATGATATTCACTCTGGCCAAGCTCTCTCTTTTTATTTATTTATTTTTAACCTGCTCTCTGTCTCAGCTTCCCCGTGCACCTTTTTTTTTTCTTTTTATGTATAATCCCCCTTCCTTGTTCTCTGATTACTGTTCTTTCACCAAATGCCTTCCGGTCCCACTGAAATAATGATATTTAAACAATCGTATGTGCATAGCATTGCCAGAGGAGGCACAGGGACGTTTAACATCTAGCCTAGTACAAAGAGTGAAGGAGAGAGAGACTTGGTTGACAGGAGATGTGTTTCTTTTTTTTTTTTTCCCACCGAACACCCAGCCTATGTTCTGCAGTCCTGAGATCATTAATTTCTCCAAAAGAGATCTCCCCGGGTGAGACCCATTCACATGCAGATGGCACTATTCCTCAGGAACCTCGATCGCTCTCTCTTTCTCTCTCTCTTTCCATCAGGCCATTAGTGTTCCCTTGCTTGCTCTTTTGCTGCCTCTATACCGCCTATATTAAGCAAACGGTTAGCTTGGCAGCCCTAGGTGACATAGCACTCATATTTCAATGCAGAGGAACACGAGTAATGCAATGTGCTGCTATGGATACATTACATGAGAATTTGTCTCTTTTAAAGTGAGCAAAGTCAGGGAGGGCGTCAGTTAGTGATATGAGCATTTATCTGGTGGGATCATTTCTCTCTTCCGTCCTCTATTATTCTCAAACTGAAATCTTTCTTTTTTTACTTCCTCGTACTCCACAAGACTTTGTATCTGTCCGTCTGTGGTGGATAATGTAATTGTGAAGAAGAAGAGGACATTGGCAATAAAGAAGGCAAACGTTTCCCCGTCACTTGACAGAGAGAGCAGTTCTCCACCCTTTGCTACTGTTGTCTCCCTGTCACAGCCATTCTCCCACCCTATGGTTAAATGCTGTCATAGCTATCTCACTTGCTCCTTAACCCTGAACCGTAGCAGCATATTCCCACTGTCTAAAAGCAGCTCCTGCGTTGGTGTGCTCCTCAGTGGTAATTAGTAATTAGTGACCCGTTACTGCACGCGTTTGCGCCCCAACCCAGAGGTGTTATAGAAGTGATCCCTCCCTCTTTTCTCCTTCACTCCTTTCCCAGTTAATATCTAACCTGATAGACTTTGATGGCATGCTTCTTTTGAAGACCCGATCAAAGACCAGACCCTTTGATGAGGGTGATGTTTTCTATTGGCACGGAGGTAAAGAGGAATACCAATCGTCTTTTCCAGGAATAGACGGAAAAGGGAGCGGTAGAGGAGAAAAACTGTAAAAGCCACTGCTGCGGAAATGAACATGACTCATACTGTAGGTGTAGAGCAGCCACGCCACTGTCCTTCCAGTACTGTTTAGTTTGGTGGTTTGGTAAAGTTCCAGGGACCACACACAAATACAGTTTTCAGTCTCTGTATTAAAGACAAAATTTGGATGCATAGGAAGTATGTACAGGAATAAAAAGAAAAACTTTCAAAAAAAACTATCAAAAAGAAAAAAAAAAAACAGCTTCTATAAATGAAGTGGTCATCTTTTGAGTGACCTCCCTTTGCACCAAAACTCACTTTTGTTCACACTATGTGATATTTCTTACATTTTTCCTAATGTTTTCTATCAGGTTTCATTAAGCACTTGTCAGATGTGTCCAATTTTGTGTTTCTTCTTCTTGGATCAGAGGTCACTGTAAAGAGTGACTAACATTTGAAACCTATTTAGTTTTTTTTTTTTTTTTGTCTTTTAAAGGTATTTGAATATTTCCTGTATTTCCATACTGTATCTGAAGAAAAGAGTGCGAAACTACCTCCCATCAAGATACCTAGTGTTTTACAATTACACTATGTAATTCAGATTTTCCTTATAATGTAATACTTGGATCATCCTCAAGGGGACATCGCATTACATGGAGAGCGAGACAGAGTGTCCTGCAAAAGGGTGCACGGTAGAGTACAAAAAAGTGAATGCAGTCGAGAAATAGGACAGAGAAGTGGAAGAATGGGTAGAAAAGTGGACTGACACGAGGTGAAACAGGTGGAAAATGAATTATGTCGAGACGCGGCAAACAACACAGGCGTACAATCTCCAGACCTGTCACAAGGTCTTGTATCTGATTTTTTTTTTTTTTTTTTTTTTGTTGTTGTTGTGTTTCCCCTCTCCTACCCGTTCGACTCGGTTACGTCTGTTTCGCTGACGTCCTCACGTGCCAGGTGAGAACAAAGCAGAGGACTGAACTCTGCATCTGTATTCAGGTGCACTAATGGAATCACTGAGGCTAAAATGGCAGGAGGTGAAAGGTGAGCGCACAGAGAACAGCAGACAGCTCCACACCACCACCACTGCTGCTACTGTCGCTCGGCCAAACCACTCGACTGTGATGGCATGAAAGGTGTGTGTGTGTGTGTGTGTGTGTGTGTGTGCTTCGCTTTCTATTCGTGTGTGTGCGTGTGTGTGTGTGAGAGAGAGAGTGAATGAGGAGTGAGAGATGAAAAAGAGATTCCTTTGTATACTGATTGTTATGGAAGGACTTTGGCGATCAATTTCTTTTGTTCGCAGGCATTCGTCTTTTGTTCATTATTCTCCGCTGTGGTTTATAAAACATTTGCTCTTAGCTATATACGTGGGGAGTACCTCTTACAAAACAGCTATTGACTCTTATTAATATACAAAGGCATCTCTAGCCTCTCTCAATAAACTTGGCCTGTATATAGACATGACACAGCATAATCAATCAGACAGGATGTTAATGCAAGAGATCTATCATTTCATCTTTGTTTCTTTTTTATATAATGGGTTTATGGAGTTAGCTACCACATTAAACACCATTCACCATAATATAAAACCCATTCAAAATACACACACACTACTTCTAATAATCAGATGTAAATTAAATATGTCCTTGTAAGGCTTTTATAAACAATAGAATTTCCATAAACTATACAACAATGGAACGCAGATCCTTCCAGTATTTTTCGGTAAATATAGATACAGGCCATATTTAATTTTCCTCATTTTCTACCAGGTATGACTGTATCTATTCAGCACTGGTTACCTTTATTATTAGTGATACACTGCCTGGTCATAAAATATCTCACATGCGTTGAGTGGGTTGAATTAATTTCAGTATTGTTTAGACCACAGAATGTCTATGCAACATCACAACATATGTCATAACATTTATTTCCATCCAGTGTTGCACTCTCTATTGATGACAGGAGAGTCAGATGTCTGTTATCAATAGACTAATAGATCCCGAAGAGTCTCACTAGATTTATGTCTTAACTGTGGTTAAAAAACCTGCTTGTTCAGTGTATTGGGGTGCAGATGAATTTACATAATGGTGCTATATGTGCACATCCAACCCCAGGTTATAACACTGCCCCCACTGGCTTGTACTGTGGGCACTAGGTATGAAGGGTAATCAATTCATGCAACTCTCTTCTCGCACTGATGCCCCCATCACTCTGGAATATGGTCAGTCTGAACTCATCAGACCAAACAACCTTTTTAATATTGATATTAATGATTGTTTTGAAAGTTTTATCTCAAACAGCTTCAGATAAAACATATTAATCACTGCAGTAATTAGTCAATGGAAGGGTATGGACTTTTTTTTTTGTCCAAGGTGCATTATTTTAGGTAATTTTATTTGCTTTTGATAATGTGATGTATGTAAGATATTGGGGGGAGGGGGGGTGTTGCCCCTTCCTTTGGGTCTGTTGTTAAACCAGTAGGACATCAGTGAAAGACTGACGCCTTAAACTATGGAGCAAACTCATTAAAATGAGTCAAGGCTGAAATGGAGCCTTAAGCTAATTTAGCAAAAAGTTATTAAATTAAAACTAGCATCGACGCCTAGCCATTGTCTCAACTGTTAAATTACAAATAATTACAATTTTACAGTTGGTTACACTAATAGAGGCACAATGGCAAAACAGAAGGAACTGAGGAAAACAGAGGAATCAGCAGATGCCAAACCAAACTCGACTGGCACCGAACTCGATGGCAGCCAAAAACCCGTGGCGGTAAGCTGTATCGATTTATATGTATGTTTTACCACCGACAGACTGAATGCAAGCAGTAAAAGGTGGATACACACATGTTCTTATTTTGTCATCCCCATTGGCGGTTGTGCCCAGATTTTCCAAAAGTCGACATAGATGGCGTGTGGGCGTGGAGTGACAGGGCTGTGTAGGGGGAACTGGCTGGGAGAGCGTGGCTCGGCAAGTAAGTGGCTTGACAAAAGGACAAGGTGTTGAACTTTCAGGGGACGGAGAGCCTTTGTATCCACTGCTTTTAATAATTTATTACACAATTCCTTGGTACTTTGATATTTGGAACTTGATTCCATCTCTCTCTTGCGTAGATTCCACTGTTCACTCAGTCCAAGGCCCTCTCAGATGTAACATGTCACTCAGAACCCATCCTTGGATCACACAAAGAACAACTAAATCTATTTTTTTTTGCTGCTTTGTGATTGTCGCTAAAATGTGATGCTGAAATTTGAGGGTTTTTTTTTTTACTCTGTCAGTATATCCTGCCTCTGCTGAAAAAACAACTATTGGCGTCAATACATTCTGGAAGGAATCACATCAGTCTCTAAAACCAATCCTCGCATGTTCAAGCCAGTGTACAAAAGAGGAGGTGAAGAATGAGCTTCATCCAATTAGCCGTCGACTGAAAAAAAATCCGACATGGGCTACATTTGAGGTAAAGTTCACTATACTTTGAAACGTTGCGTAAGCCCATGTGGCAAGCAGCAAAACAGGTCGTCAGTCATCTCACCACAGCTGGTCACACACACTTAAAATCAGCAGTTTATTTATTACGTTTTTTAACTATGAAGGTAACCCTACTAGCTTGAATAATAAACAAGGGCCCAGTGTTCTGCTCCACAGTTAGTGGGAAGGATAAAGACTTTGCCGATTGGAGCCGACTATTTCAACCAACAGAACCGAGCGATTATGCTGCAGTGATTTCACGATGCACTGTCAGAGCGACTGATTCTGTTTTACGCAGCTGCAACATCGAGGGGCTGCCTATGTTGATGACAAAAAAAGATTTCAAAAATTGGCTTTTTTGTCAAAGAGAGACTAAAATAAACCGCCGCTGTCAACAAAGAGAATTCATTATTAACTGGGACGGGTTTTTTTTTTTTTTTTTGTATTGGATGTTAATATATTTTTTTAATTGCATTAGATCATAATGATCAGATGTGGGTTGTGAAAATGGTAAAAAATATAATTGAAAAAATCTATTTAAGAAAGCCTATAATTACTCAAATTTGTATAGATTTATTTCCAGCTGTAGCACTCTGAGATTATATGAATGTAAGACCCATTACTATTATAGTTGATGTGCTTAGAATAGTTTTGATCTGACTCAACAGTTCCAGAGCTATGCAGGTATACACACACACACACACACACATATATACAGTCAAACCTCGGTGCTCGACCATAATTTGTTCAAGAAGTCTGGTAACGTTAGTTTGTTTTAGTTCCTTTTTGAATTAGATAGTGGTACACACAGTTTTACGTTTCACACCGTTACTAGTATCACTGTTTTTCTTCAGAGACATTATAAGGGCACAATGGAAATAACACAGTCAAAAATAAGGCAACAAACACCACACACTTACACACACACGTCAATGTCAGAACAGTGCGGAGACCATGTGGCAAGTAGGCAGACTGCTTTCGGTCACTCGGGTATCGTAGGGTGGCCGAGAAGAGCCGAGTTCCAGCTCCGGGTTTTTGTTCAGCCACCAGGTTGGGAAAAATTGGAACTTTTGGCTCGAGTACCAATTTTTTCGAACTGTGAAACGTTCAGGTACTGAGGTTTGATTGTATATATACAGTCAAACCTCAGT
>JAPTHA010000002.1:18956736-18967169 GCA_029814585.1 Gymnapogon annona
TTGCTTTGGTCAAGCTTGAATTGTGACTAACTGCCAGTTGCCACCAGGTTTCTCCCTGTAAATGTACACAGCTTGACATATACTTACTGACCAGCAAAACAGTGGTCAGGGAGTCTTTTGCATTTCTCATAAATTCTGTCATAAAGGATTGACATGTACTATCAGAGTGAACTCAGTCAAATATGGGTTTTCCTTGCATTTTGGCAGCTGACATTCAGAATTCATTCTCCCCAAATGTCGAGCTGAACTTCAACCCTGACTTGGAGATAAGGTGTGTCAGTGCTACCCACCATGAATGACCATCGTGCTGCTTTTACAGTGAAAGTTACTTATGAAAATGTATTTGCAACAGGGTGGTAAATGACTAATAAATACATTTGGAAGGTCCCTTGATATATGTATTTGTGTTCATTTGCTGTCTCTTTGTAATGTAATTTAGCATTGTTAGACATCTGTTTATAGTGTAATTTGCATTTGAAATAAACTGAGTTGAATGGGCAATGGTGTGTGTGGAGACCACCATGTTTTTGAGTGTATTGCAAAGACAAAGACCTCCGTATTCTATACGGAGCATCCAACATAAAGTCACCTTTAAGTGTATTGTCAGTTTCTCCATATGGACAGTACATACAGAAAATGGATATAATGAAATTGTAAGTCCTATGGTGCAGCAAAATAAAAAAAATACAAAATAGAAATATAAAAAATCTAAATAGAAAACAATAGAATATAACTATAAATAAAACATACAGTTGTAGTAGCAGTAACAGTGTTTGTAAATCTTAAATGGTGGGTGTTAGTGGGTTTTTCATACAGTATTACTTTGCATTTCATTTTGTGTTTTGAATTGTGTTTTTCTATTCATTCTTTTGGAGTGTTTTCACATTGGCAGTGATACTGTTTACACAACTTTATGCACCTTGTGTGCACATATAACATGCTGTTTATCTTAGAAAGCCTGCATATGCTGTATGCAACATTTTGCACCATTACACAGATGTTTCACATTTATCTGGTATTAGTATTTACATTTTTTACATTTTTTTGTTTTTCTTTTGCATACCGTTTTTATACCGCCACTTTGTTTTTGTTACTTGTAATGTCCAAATGGAATTATTCTATTTAAATTTTTATACTGTTACACTTACCTTCATTTCTTGTGGAATTCAGCGTGGGCGGCAAATTAGTAGTAGTAGTAGTAGTAGTAGTAGTAGTAGTAGTAGTAGTAGTAGTAGTAGTAGTCATTGTAGAGGGAAATCTGTTTCTTCACTGAACACAGGGCAATAAAAGACTGGATCTTAAATCTGAACCTTGAATTTTACTGCCAAAGGTTATACTTAGTTAACAAACATTGATGTTAATAAGTGACATTCACTTCACTATAAAAAAAAAAAAAAAGTACCTGTGTTGTATGTGGCAAGCTTCAAAACTGTCAAAGTTTTGTGCATTTACGACAATCAGCAAGAGTATGGGCTTTATTTGAACAATAGGGGTGGGTGGAGGGTCATGGCAGTCTTTGGGTGTTCACTAAAACTTACAAATACAGGCACCAGGGTGTGGAATATGCAGTGCTTTCATGTAGCGTGATTCAATTTTGAAGTCATCTGTAGCCAACAGACCTAAAAATGTCAACAAATTGTTCGCACAAAGCATGTAAATGGATCTTTCTTATTAATTCCATATCAATTTTGTGTTAACAACCAGCGTGTTGGAGGAGCTCTAACTTGCAGACTCTCACATATAATGGATATTGATTGCAAATATTCACACAGTTGCAGCTCCACCTCATTAACTTTCCTTAATAACCTCAAAATGTATTTTTTATTTTATTTCACAGTTTCACCTTCCACCAACTAACCTCCTGTTTGTGTTGAAACAATTTAAATATATTTCCATATTTGTAGGAGGAAAAAAATCTAATTGATGAAATTCACATCTCCTTTTTTCACTGTTAGTAAATCAGAGCTGACGTAAAGTAGAAAAAAAAACATGAACAGAGAGCAGCTTACTTTTTACGTACTTTTAGATATTTCAGACCTTCCCATCAAGCTCTTCAAACACAAGTTGAGAGATAATTTAGATAAAACTGAAGTTCTCATCACAGTATTGAATTATAAAAGTTTAATTTAATACATTTAGCAACATAATCCAGCTATGTTTGATATTTCTCTGAAATGCAATAGTCCAGTTGTAGTCACTGCAGGTGTGTACCCCACGTGTTCACTGAGTACTCACTGAGTACACTAATAACAGAGAAACAAAAGGAAATGACATCTATCAGACACGGCAACCGACCCAGGTGTGCACGGTGCGACGGTCTGACCCAGTTCCGACCGGCATCTGGGTCTGCACTGTCGGTCTGCACAGTCGATGCACCAATCACGCGCATGCACCTGATTGGTGCATGGATTGCGACAGCGCACCAATCACGGACCCAGACAGGCACAGACCCATGGGTCCGTGTGTACCCAGGCACGGACCATGGTCGGCGCGATCTACCATGCAAGGTGACTGACCATCCGAGGACAGTGCTTGTCGGAAATATTTCATTAATATATTTTTTACAGTAATATTAACTTACTTTTGGGAGCCTGCCAGCCAGGTATATATTATCAACTATGTGGCGAGGGTCGGCCAGTCTCTCTTTACAGTGTCTTTTCTTGAAAAGTTTTTATTGAGAATGGCGTTGTAATTAAATCCGTGGGATGAAAAAACTAGAACAACTTTTTTTCTTTAAAAAACTAAAAAAAACTTGTCACGCTACATAAATGATCAATTTTTTTATTTTCTTACAAATGATCAATTTCCTTATTGCTTATCAAATTGACGCGTCTGCTGGCTTTACATAGCTCCGCCTCTCTCTATCGCGTATGCAATCAAAAGATGTGCATGCACTGACGCTATAATAGGCCCGCTAGATGGCGCCAGTGAGGCCAAACTTGACGCTGACCACTTAATGCCACAGGCCACCACAAGTGCTCTTACACTTTAAGCGGCCATGCAGCCAGCACAGTCGCTTCAGAAGGCCTAGAGGCAGATTGTTGATCCTGGCAACACATGATAATGAATAATGATTGGATAAAAACTCTGACATAAACCCCACCTTCCAAATCTCCTCCTGTGGCTGGAAGCAGAGTAAACAACTTAGGAAAGCTATGAAATGAAGAGTATAGACCATGGAGAATAATTTAATATATAGTTGTGGAAAAAATATATATCAAAAAAATATATTCCTGATTATAGAGAAGGCCTTGCTGGCCTTGAGGGTCCACCACTGATAAAATCCTTGGTAAGGAATTAATTATTTGTATACATTATGTGGGTTTTATTTTGAAAAGCAAACAAAGTATTGCATGTTAAGACAAGCCGACTGCAGCGGATTTTAAAATCCGAAACGGTAGGGGATGAAGCCCCTGTTTATCACTGAATGGGATCTTTTTAACTGATGAAATGTAGGTAATTAGAAATAAGAGCCTCACACTAATACAAACCTCCTTCAAATAAAGCCCTGATACCTTCTGTAGCTGATCAAGGGATGCCACTGGGACATAAAATGCTTTTCACAATAAAGGTCCTCTGCCTGTTTCATGTTTTTTATCACATGAGCTTTCCTCTAAACCTTTATTCGTGGGACTGCACACACACCTTATTACTTGTAATTTTAGTATTTTTAGTACGAAAAGAATGAAAAAGCTTAATGCAGATAAATTTGCCAAAACTTTTATAGCACAACTGCTTGAGTTTATTGACCTATTTTTGATGGGAGACCTTTTCAAATATCTCTGTGTTTGATTTGATTAAAGTAATGCTTTTGTTATATATTAAATTGGTGGCTAGAAGTAGGAGAATGGCCAAGTCACACTTGATTGATTTAATTAAATGGCTCTTAGGCTACATTCAGACTACAGGCAAACATGGCCCAAATCCGAGGATTTTGCCCGTATGTGACCTGTATACGATCTGTTAAACACAGTTGGAACAGCACTAATCAGACCGTAGCCAAGATTTTTCAATGCGACTTCAGTTTGCCCGGCTATATCACATTTATCTGACCTTAAGGTCATTGAAATGCGACAAACGGTACAATTCTGTGTCCAAGGAGGAGGAGCGGCAAGAAAAACATATTTATTCCATAAACACAGTGCGTGCCTGCACGGTCACGTAGTGCTCACTCACATGGTCCCTACAGTCCATACTCATTTCCAATAGAAGTGACAATTAATGTATCATCTGAGCACAAAAAAATGCCTCAACACCTGCTGTCTGTAATGTCTGTAATGTGAAATAGTTGGTCCTACCAAGATCAAAGTTTTTTTTTTTTTATTATAGAACCATGTGATACAATTCTGCATGTATTACATAATCAATGGATTGTACTAATCACACTGAGCAATTCCAGTGTGTTCTGCAATGCATTCAAAGAAAAAGCTTAGAAATGAATATGTAATGCCTCTAAACAGATCCCAAGGCTTTGGGTTCATGTTTCTATCATTAATTGTTGAAGTTACAGGTGATGGAGTGGATGCATTTCAAGTGCCAGTACCGTTATAGCATTATCTGATTATGAACAGGTTTTATGTAAAAAGCTGAATATACACAATAACAGAAAATACCACCACTGAAGTCACTGCTGAGGTCAGGAAATATGGTACATTTAGAAGTGGAATGAAAATATACCCTCAGCTCTGGATGCAGTTCCATAATTGCAAGAAGTGGATGATTAGATTAGATTAGATTCAACTTTATTGTCATTACTCAGTACAAGTACAGGGCAATGAAATGCAGTAGATAGCGCTGCTGTGTGTCTGGTTTTTTTTTTCTTCCCAGCAGTACCCATCATTTCTGAGGAACTTGTGCAAAATTTAATGAAAATCCCTAAAATAATGTGAGGAAAATGTCCTATAATATGAATCTGGATCTTTACAGTTATCTAGGAGGTCCAAGAAATGAGACCGACCTATCTTGTGTCAAACATTCCAAGTGAATTGTGCTGGAGTGTGAGAGCTGTGAGTGCAGACAGACAAGCCCCGCCTCCTCTCTCTTCATCTGCTATCTGTCTGTGTAATGTTTTCCTATCGCTGACAAAACGCAAATTGACAAAATGACAACTTTATGTGTCGTTAGTTTGGTTTACTGCTTGTAAAAGCCAATATTGGGGTAATTTTATGTTATTAATAGAAGAGCATAAATATTTTTTGGCTCATTATGAATCTGTGGTGAGACAAATTAAACAATGCAAGCTACAGCAGTCTGGGTAATTAAAGGAAACCACTGTGACTCACAGATGTATGGTGTAGACTTGGATAAATGTATAGTGTTTACTTCAACAAAGAGCACATTTGTTTCCTGTTTCTTCCTCCTTGTATCTACATGTTGCAATAATATGGGTCCCAAATGGATGTAGAAACGCAGATTTCTTTTAGTGAAATAATGACAAGTGTTATGGTTAGAATAAGAAGACATCACACCACTGTCTAATCTCTATGGGAAAAACCAAGAGGAAAACTTGTTATATGTTATACAGAGTGTGGAAGGTGTTACAACAGTCGTGCATTACAGTCACAGATAACTTTTTGCCTGTAACACAGTAGTGTTAGGCATTATCCATTTCCAGTCATATTTCACTGTGTACATGTTAAATAATACTTGAATTACAATGCACTTTTTATGATTTCAAAGGGAAAGAAAAAAAAAAGTTCGACCGTGACACCTTAATGAATCAAAAATGTGTCTGTACAGTTCTTTTTCCTGTTGGTGTTCAGCCAATGTTTGAAGATGACAGAATCACATCATATGAAATTGTATTTATATAGTGCCAACTCATAACAACAGTTCTCTCAGAGCTCTTTCCATATAGAGTTGGTCTAACCGGATTCTTGGATTAATTGTAATAGAAACCCAACAGAAGCAAACTCATTGGTGACAGTGAGGAGGGAAAGTGTCCTTTTAAAAGGCAGAGACCACAAGCAGACCCCGACTCCAGGGGGATTTTCGTCTACCTAGGCCAGTTGGGGTTAAAGGGGCAGGGAAAAGCAAAAAGAAAGAGAGATGGAACGAATGAGTGGGAGGGGTGAGTAGGTGGAGATAGAGGTAAACACATGACATAGACAAAGGCAAAGAGATGGTGGAAGGCATCCAGGTGGTGGGCAGGAGTCCAGCTGACAACAGAAAACCGTTGACTGCCGGGTCCATGGCAGGTGAAAGGTGGGGTGATGTGGGTGGGATCAAATAATTGATGATGACAACGGCCAGGGAGGCAATCCCACAGTCCACTGTCCACATGGACATATGTTCATTATTAACCCACACTCTGCTTTACAGAACAGAGTTAACATGATCCCTGTGATCAGTTACGGCAAAATAAGATAACGGGTCTAGGACTAGTTAGAATTCTTTATTGATTGTGGATTATCTACCTAAATTTCATGAGGTCTTTCATGAGGGATTCCTACATCGTAAACCGTAGCATGACTTACCGAGCCACATGTACTGCGGACTATACATGTATGTGTCCCAAGGCTCCCCTGTCTCTTGTGTGGGGTGGGGGAGGGAGTGGGAGTGAGGGTGGGGGTGTCCTGCTAGGCATGTATCACTTATGACAAGAGCCTGTATGTAACTCTAAACTAATTTAGGAGTCATGTAACGCATTCCAATTCTGAGACAGTAATGTTATAAAGTATGGAATTATGTTAAATAGCCTGTCATCTGTAATGGATTACAGTTTGGAAGCAATTTAAACAACACTAGTTATACCCTTTACGTCATAGACCACGAGTCTGCCCCAAAAGATTCATACATGATTCATCATACCTGATCTCCAACACTGAGGGAAAAACAGGTCATTCAGGGTCATTGTTTATATAACAGAGTCTTAAAGTCATATTTCCAATTGACATTCACAGTAGTCTACTTTCAATTTCCCTCCCTCTTGTCCTTGCTTTTCGATTTCCATGAGATGCGCTCTGGGTAGCTGATAGGCTTTGTTTCTCCAGCAAAATACAGAAGAATTATTCAATCTGGTTGTAATTGTAGAGCTGATTGTTCAGACATGTACAGTGTGGCACAGTGACCATACCAAATCAATATGTTGAAGTTAATATTCTGGGATGTCCATTTTGGTGGCGTGGAGATGTGCGACACTGGAGCTAATTATGCTAACTATTTTATAGCAGAGACCAAGGGAGCAAAGCCGTAAGCACTTTATTTTTATTTTATTTTATCTTATGTCCAGATGAAGAATAAACCTTTAATGTAGTTTAACCCTTAGACTCCTCCCCCTTCCACCCTGCAGGACGATACAACAAAACATATGATGCAGAGCGACAGATAACTAGGCTAACGCCGTAATCGGTTACATTTGCTAAACGCTTAATGTCTGGTGATGTCGCCAAATTAGTGCCATTAAAACACATGAGACAGTGGTAAGTAATATCGCAGCACATGGCACATGTTTAGTGCCAGCAGTTAAACATATTAACAGCAGCAGGAACACGGCATTGATTACACATTTCCTCTGTGATGGAACACTGCAGCCATCTACTCCTCTGACTCAGCTGAAATATCTAGTGGCAAAGATCAGCGCAGGTTTTGGCAGAAGTTGTGGATTTTTTTTTTTTTTAAGTTAGATCTGTTGTGCACTTTGATTTTATCGATCTTACTTGCTGTTTTTAGTTCCATTGAGGCCAAGTGGAAGGGTCAGGAGTGATGGAGAAAAAGTGAAATGTTGATGTCCGTGGTACCGACCTGAACACTTACGCCCCCCAACCGAGACTGAAAAATTCAAGAAGGAAGCAATAAGAACCATAAAAGGCTGGAACAGCAGTTCTGTCTATGAATGACAGGGAACGAAACCCAAGTTTGGGAAACTGGAGAAAGGAAATGGGACGCAGTGTGAGGACTGCGCGGCAGAGGTGTATGAATATGCTGCTATCTGACACTTGCACACTATTTACCAGCAGGAGCATCCAGATACATTACATCCTCCTTTTGAAGCTCCACATTGTTGGCTGAAAAGAAGCAGGTCATGCCACGGGGGAGACACGTCACTGTGTGCACTGTCTTCAGGCCGACAGTGGGTGTTAGCACGGCCAGGCAAACCGGCCACTTCCGATAGCAAAGAAAAGCAACACCAACATAAAATTGACAACATCCTACCTACCTTATCGGAGTTTAATTTGCACATGCTAAAGGAGAGCTCAGTCAAATACACAATGATATTGTTTTGTTTAATTAAATAGTAGGATGTCCCACAATATATGGCAACCATTTTTAAAGTACATGGAAAATTTACTAGCACAGCAGATTGGTTCAGCTATTTACGCCTGAGCAGGGCTTAGAAGGTGTGAGGTCAGTATATGTCTCTCTGTATCTTATATGGTTAACTTGTGTGTTGTTTTGTTTTTATTCTGTGTCACTGTACCTGTTTCGTGTATCTGTGTGTGTTTTGTATTATGTTATGTATTGTTTTTTTTATTTTTATTTGTATTTGTCTCTGATCCTGTCATTGTTCATTGCGAATGTTGTCTTGCAGTGTACTAATGTAACTGCAATATTGTTTAGTGAAATATCAAAACCTAAATAATATATTTTAAAAAAGGAAAAGAAAAAAAAATAAAAAGATTGGCATTTGTGTATAGGAACACAAAATGTCAGATGTTATGACTGAACTATCTCACAAATAAACCGTATATAAATAATTGTTAGTAGGGAAAGAAGTGGTATTTTTGATGACTTCACAGGAGCGTTGACAAAATAAATCCCATCAAAGCTGTTAAATCTTCAGACAGGCGTGGATGCTTTTTAGTTTTCAAACCGCAATTTACTCCAAAAATAAAGAAAAAGACTAAAGACTGTGTTTTGCCTTGACAGTGTGATAAACAAGAGCTGCAGGGGCGTAGAAAAAAAAAACTACTCTTAATTACAGCAGACAAAGTAACAAGGCCAGTGAGATTCAATAAATAACTGAACGAGTACAGAGCCCTAGTATTTACTTGCTTATTACTTGAACAGTCGGGGAGTTTTTTTGGTTGATGAGGGGAACACACGGACCCACCGCTCCAACAGCGGGGGTTAATCCGTCCCATAGCTCGGAAGCTACAACGCCACTGTGGCAACTTTGAAGAGCAGAGGGAGAATGTTCAGCAGTCTTTGTGAATCTAAAGCAATCTCATTATATAACAGGTTCAGGCAGTGAGATAAGAGCGATTAAAAGAAAACTTGGCAGAAATTGGACATAAAGGTCAAGTTACTCATCAAGTACAGAAAACATGTGTCCGAGGCCTTGTGTCTCTGTGATTCAGGTGGACCTTTTCATCTGGGTTAAATTTAGCCTGGGACCGGAGAAAAAAGTTTCACGTTCTAATTTTACAGTGTGTAGGCATTTTACTGGGCAGATAACATCGAACAAAAAACTTAATTTGATTTGGTTGTAGTAGATTTGTGGAATGAATCTACACATTTCACACTTTATCTCCATGGAATGACAATTCAAAACCCTGGATCAGAGCCCCCCCACTTATGGCTTTTGATAATCGTTTCTAGAAATGCCTAGAAGGTTATCTTTAACACGTACTTACATATATTTCAGAGTGATTTGGATGAATTTATGTAAGTATTTATATTCATTGAATTAGGGTTTAATTAACTTTTTATGGGTCTGCTGTACAACTATGTAGTTTCGTAAACACTTGTTTCCCTTTTGATGTTGGAAAATAAAAAAAAAAAGATGACAATTAACTTGATGTAATGACTGTAAGTGGTCGTTGATGGCTGAAGCCTTGGAAAGTTGAACTGCTATTGAAACATTGCTGAATTGATCTGACATCAGAATAGTTTGAAAGTGTTATTAAAGTAAGAGAAATTTGACGAAGCTGAAAAAGCAAAAAAAAAAAACGATATCAAAGTGGAAAAATATAAGTTAAAGGTGTAGCTTAAAGTAGGAATATGTAAAAATGAAAGTTGAATGAGGAGCTGAAAATATAAGAACAACGTACATGAGTCAGTATCAAACAAAATGTGAATTTCTCAGATTTGATTCTGTAACCTTCAATCGAAGATATATATATATATATTATAACAGTGATCTATAAGCAGCAGCACACGTAATCCAGTTGCTAAAGAACAGCCACAGTATGTGTGAATAGACATGATATGAAATATATGGTAATGACAGTGACAACTGCTATAAATATTAAACTAATTAAGTAAAACATCTACAGCAGCATGTTTCTCCTTCCATCACCTGTGAAATCCCTCAAAAGTAAAAATAAATCATTTTCTTGATAATCAACTTAAATGTTTCGCCGTTGCAAAAAAAAAAAAATCATCATCAAACCCAGTCACATGAAATGAGACCAGTCCATTGGTGTGTGTGTGTGTGTGTGTGTGTGTGTGTGTGTGTGTGTGTGTGTGTGTGTGTGTGTGTGTGTGAGTTA
>JAPTHA010000002.1:18984298-18995622 GCA_029814585.1 Gymnapogon annona
CCAACAATAAACCTTGGATCACCAAAGAGCTGAAAGAAATCCTCAACAAGAAGAAGAGGATTTTCTTCACCGGATCCAAATCTGATAAGAAGGAGATCAACAGGGAGGTCAAGCAGGCCAAGCTAAAGTATAAGAACAAAGTGGAGTAGAAATTCACCCAGGGGAACCTCCGCTCAGCTTGGCAAGGACTGAAAACCATGGCCTTAACACTTCCTCCACCTCCCCCAGAACCATCCATGTGGAAGGCAGCAGTACCACATCCCTCCCTGATGACCTCAACTCCTGCTACACCAGGTTCGAGTTGGACACCACCACCCAGCTCCAGGTGATCAGAGCTTCACTTCACCAGGAAAACCCTCATTTACCATTTACCTTCTGCACTCAGGACGTGGTGAGAACTCTCAGGAGGACCATAGAGAACACCTAACCTGGGCCAGACCACATCAGCAGCCGCATCCTGAAGCACTGTGCTCATCAGCTGGGAGGCGTGTTTCAGACTCTGTTTCAGACCTCCATGGACAGCATGATAGTTCCCCAATTATGGAAACACTCCTCCATTATTCCCATCCCCAAAAAGAAATCCATCAAAACTCTGAATGACCTGTGGCTCTTACCTCCTTTACAATGAAAGCCATGGAGAGGATCATTAAGCATTACTATAAAAAGAACGGACTCGTTCATGGACCCACTCCAGTTTGCATGTCGCACAGGCAGAGATGTCGATGATGCAAAAACATTAATCACACCACAAACATCTGGAGCAGCCCCACTCCTCAGCTCATCTTCTGTTTTCTGATTTTTCCTCAGCATTCAACACCCTGCGGCCCCACATCCTGGCAACAAAGCTCTCCTCCCGTTTTCATCTAAACAACCAGCTCATCATGTGAATTCTGGACTTTCTGACCCACAGATCACAGGGGGTGCTGGTCAACAACACATACTCTGACCTCTGTTACACCTCAACTGGCTCCCCTCAGGGCTGTGTGCTCTCCCCTCTGCTCTTCATCCTCTACACTGATGACTGCAGGTCCACATAGCCCAACTGCTACCTGGTGAAGTATGCTGAGGACACAGTTCTCCTTTCACTGCTGGCAGACTCCTCACAGAGCCACGGACCGGCTCTACAGAAGTTTATAGAGTGGTGTGACAGCTCGTGCCTGAAACTGAACGTCAGAAAAACCAAGGACATGGTGGTGACCTTCTCCAACATGCAGAGGGAGCTGGCTGCATCTGTCACGACTGTCATCCATGGGGAACCAGTGGAACTAGTGGAGGAGTACAAATGCCTTGGAACCATCTTTGACCACTTTCTGAGATTCTCTTCCAACACTGAGGAGATTCTCAGGAAGTGCCACCAGCGTCAGTACCTCCTGAGGAAGATCAACTCCTTTGGAGTGAACAAAAACCTTCTGATGACCTTTTATCATTCTTTCATTGAGCGTGCAATCACATTCTCAATGACCTCGTGGTTCCACTCCATCAACATCCAGAACAAAAACTGCCTGCAGAGCACCGTCACTGTGTGCTCAAAGATCAATGGACTGCCCATCAGACTCCTTTCACACATCTGTGACCAGTAGAAACGCAGGCTAGCTGGTAAAAAAATTAACAACTCCTCACATCCACTCCACACCGCCTTTGAATGGTTCCCCTCCAGACGTAGGCTTAGATGCCACCTTTGTTCCCAAGGCTGTCCTCCTCCTCAACTCTTAACACCTCCACCCTCCCCCCACATACACTCACACACAAACACGCACACACACACTGCCCCCCCTCCAACAACCATACTCAACTTCATTACACCGACACTTCTGCACCTCTCTCAATGCAGACCCCACACTTTCAGTTTACATCCAGTTTACATCTGGGAGTCTTTTGCACAATTTGCACTTTGTTGCTCCACTGTTATTTATTGTTATTTTACTGTTATTTTGCTAATTTATCTGTATGTTTATCTCTTTTTTTTTTGTTTGCTGCTCCATATGCCCTAAACTGCCCTTCGGGATAAATGAAGTCTTTTGAATTTAATTGAATTTAACTGAATTGATGGGGATAGTCTGGGAGACGGGGTCCGACTTAAAGTCCATAGGTGGTGTTGTGGGTGTGGGACGGGGAGGTGAATGGTCCGAGAGGCAACAGTACAGATAAGGGGCAGGCAGATGCAAAGTCCAAATCCAGGTGAGCGTTCTACGAGGTCCAACAAACAAACAGGGTTGCAAGAAACGCGGGTAAGTATGGCTCAAAAGACACATACAAACTAGCAACGAGACATGGATGCACAGGGGTTTAAATACACAAGGAAAGGAGGAGACAACAGGACACAGGTGAGTCACATTGGGGTTAAGGGAGATAATCATCACTGGTGGTTAAATTGGGGAATGACACACCAGACATGAGACAAACGGAGATGAATCAAACTAGAAAGGGAAATGACAAGACGAATAAACAAAACTTAACATCTGGGATCCGATGTGACAATTTGTTCAGTTTCAGTTTGGTTTTGTTAATAGCATTATTCATATGTTTATGATTTATCCACCAAAAGCACATGCTCAAGTTTTAGGAGAAGAGCAGGATTATATTTACATTAAAAATGTCTTTAAAAAATGATCTAAAAATGATCCACTCCTAAATATATTCAAAGTGCTTTTACTGTCATACCCTGTTTCTATTGTTAGTTTTACACACTCGCAGCACACTGCCAATATGTGAAAAAGACCCACCCAACACAATTATAGTCAATGTGAATTATAACTTAATTTTTCACTTTAACTGTATGTTATTGTAGTTTTTTGTGAGGTGGACAGGGTCATTACATGCACTGTAAACTTTTGGACTTATGTAGCAACACTTGATTTGACATTCATTATATTTCAATTCTTTGAGCCTTACAGGTCCAGGAAAAAAAAATAGCCTTTAACATCTTCAGCACTAAAGCAAACTCCCACACAGCTTCCCGCTATTGCTTGCTGGCGAGGTGGCAGCTATGGTGACAGGGGCCATGAAGGTAAGCTGTCATCTGAACAGAGACGCATAAGTCAGACGACACTATGAGCAGAGACTCCAGAAATTGCGAGAGCGAATCAGGTGAGAAAAAAAGAAAATGTTAAAGGTGGAAAAGGAGTCGAGGGTGATTTAGTGAAAGAGAGTTGGGATACAGGCAATAGAGAGTACAAACCAATCACAATTACTACCTTGACACAACACTCTGTCCAGATGCGCAGTTCGATATATGTGAACATAAATGTGTGTACACCAGGCAGTAAGTTAAACCCACACTAACCGCGCTCTTCCACTTTTCCTCCGCCCAGCTCTGCTTCTCCCTGGAGGCTGAGAGTTGATGTGTGACTGACAGACAGCAACGGACAGCTCGGTTAGACACACCGTACTCTGGGGAGGCCACCATGGCTGAAAATGAGTGGAAAAGGGCTGGAGGAAAAAGGGCAGAGAGAGTAGGGGTGGGTGGGTGGGACGAGGGGGAGACGGTGTATGCTGACAAAAGGAGCTTAAAAAAAAAGTGATTGAGTCAAAGAGGGCGCGAACCTCTGCGTGTGAAAGAGACGAGAGCGGGGAGGATGAATGGAACGCATTCTGCAAGTGTGATTAATGGTAAACTCGCTGCTTCTTTTGTCCACTATCTACAAGGTCACAATGTGATCTATTCTCCGTCATAAACATTGTTTCAGAGGTCGGGGGGGGGGTTTGGAGGAACGGCTTGTCGGTTTGGGTAAAGGTAAACTATTTATATGAAAGCCTTTCCTGGCAATGACAAAGTTTTTGTAAGTCATTTCAACATAAAGTGAATATACAAAAAAAAAAAAAACAACACCATTGGGGTTATTCACATTATGACATCCGGTTATTAAACACAAGCTCTACATTTAGCAGAAGAAATTATCTGAAAAACTGATTTGGGAAGAAAAATGTGTTTCCAAGGACATCCATGGTGTTATTTTATTATTAGTATTTTTTGGTTATTTTATGGCGCTTTTGGTTGATGTGAAGGTAAAATGAGGCAACTTTAAAAACGGATTCCAAAATTCCAACTATATGCACATGTAAATTGCTTTTAATTATAAGCAGTTTTGGATATATATGTGATGCCAGTTTTTATTTTATTTCAAATGAATCATTATAATGTTTACCTTGATCCCCAATGACCCTCTGAAGGTTTAGAAAATGAAAGAATAAATGTTTAGTTTCAGCCATTAGTAGAACAACACTGCCACCGGCAACTATATTTACATTTCAGAACAATCACTTACAAAAAGCATTCACAACATAATAGGTCACAATAGAACACAAACCCAAACAGAGACACAGAAGAAAAAAACAACAACATTAAAAACAATGAGATTAGAGACAAAATAAAAATGAAGACAGCGGTGGAATCTTACTGCAAAATAAACCAAAAAAACCCAAGCAAAAAACACTAAAACTGAAGAGTAAAAAGATAAAGGAGAATTGTAAAACTGAGTGTTTTCAGGAGAAACTTAATGGCAGCTCAGGTTTGATGTGGACGTTGGTTCTTGGCTACAGTCGGCAGGACCGGATGCTTCTGATATGTGAATGCAAGGTGAAATTTGAATGGAACCCCCCCCAGGTTGGCGATTGTTGGATAAAAAAAAGACACCAGCTCTCAGTTCAATACAGAAAAAGGTCCTCGTGGGTAGAAGGCTGGATCCTTCAATACCCATTTATAGTCAGATTAGAGGGAGCAAAGATTTGCACAAACACGTAATAGAAACACTTCAAATCCATTTTTGCAGTTAATTGTGAAAATATATATATATTTTTTTTGCATCTCGGAGCATTTTCATTTGGTGCTGGGTATTAACCCCTAAAGACCAACTGTGTCTTTTATGTCAGTTCCCAGTGCTTAACCTTTATTAAGTGTTTTATCAATAGTTATTATACTATTGTCCTCTGTATTTTTGTTAGTGAAAATTTTTGTTGAAAATCAGGTATTTTGCTATATTTAAATTTACATCTGGATTTGGATGTTCATGAAAGCTTATAGTTGAGGTCATACCAAAAAAAAAAAAAAGAAGGAAGAAACGCGATGCAGTATTGTTTCTTTTTTCTTTTTTTCAATTCATCATTCACTGTCATTGATGCAAGTTTGTAGAAGACAAGTGTTTTCCATGGCAACTACGAAGCCTCTGAACATCCTTTGATCATATCTGTTGACCAAAAAAAAGATGACAAACTATTTTTACACCAATCATTTAAATGTGTTGATGGGGTTAATGTTTCAACAGGTTTGAACAATTTACATCAGCAGATGGTTTTGTTTGCTGGCAGATTTTGGGTCTTTGTGGGCAAAGCCAGGGTCATACATAAAATAAGAAAACATTCTGCTTATTATGTAAGTAGAAGTTTGATTTGTAAAAGGTTTGCTTGGAAAAAGTAAAAAAAAAACAAAAAAAACAAAAGTTTTCACTGCTAAAACTTGGGCATTTCCATTACAGGTCACATATATTGCATATATTTTTCATTTCACTATTACCACGCAATAAAAACCCAAACTAGACTTTGTAATAAAACCAAAAATGTAACTATGCATAAAACATTTAACACGGAATGTAATATATACTGACTTTTATTGTGTATACACCCACTAAGGCTAAGGCCATAAAAGCGCATCCAACGTCTTTAGGTAACATTAAACTGAACCTGCTTTGGATCCCAAAACTACTTTATTCGCCCCCTGTATTTCATCATCACTGTAAAATTATATTTTAAATGGTACATAGGCTTCTTTCCAGCCTAATGTTTTGCTTCCCAGCAACAATAATTACATCATATTAATAATAATAAGTGCTGCATATTTAAAAACGCCTTTGCAGTGTAATTTCCCTCAAGTAAATCATTTATAAGTGTATCATCGTTGAATAGATGATTCCACAACAAAAGTTATTGCTCAAAGGGCACAGTGACCCTGTTTACCTCATTACCACTTGTACGGTGATGTTAAATCCCATAAGTAGTGGATGATATTTTACTTTCTTTTGTAGTAATTTGTTAGATATTTATGTTTCGGGCTGTTTTCTTTTATTTTTTTTATTAAAAACACCAGAGCTCAACAGTTTTATCAAAATAATTTAAAAAACAACAGGAGTTTAATCACAAAGATGCAGTTTCACATCTTTATTGAGGTCTTTGAGAACGACCTGAGGAAATATGTCCTTGCTGCTCATTTCACATCAGTGGTGCTGGTGCACGAGAGTGATAATGCCAGGAAATACACGATGCACACTTGTCCATTGTGAACATGTTTTTCCTACAATGAACAATCTGTTTGTTGATGGCAGAGGTCTGGTTCAGTGCAACTGTATCCTCATACAGGGTTCATAAATCATACCTTTATGAGGTTATGGAAAACAGACACATGTCGACTAAGTATGTGCAATTTAAAGATCGTATAGAATAGACTGTACAGAATTCTATAGCATCTCACAGAAAGAACATATTTTGCAGTAAAATAAGATATATACTTTTTATTAGTCAGTCATAGAAATACTAACAAAGTTCACAATTCCAACATTAGCGTTTGTTGGAACAGAAAAATCCCAATGTGAAAGGAACATATATCGCCGTCTTGTAGTGTGCGTGGAAATTTCCAACAAACAGTCCTTTGATCAATAAAGGGTTAAAGTTATTTGACATCAGAAATTAAGAGAGTGGTGACTAATAATGATGCAGAATCACTCAGGTGCTTGGCTGGGATCAGATATGGGTGATGTCCTGTGCAGGCTCAAAATAGCATCATGCAGGCAAAAGGATATAGCAGCTGTTCAGACAGTGGGGTTTTTGGCTCCAGCTTTACACAGTGGGAAGAATCGACATCACAGCATTTGTCTTTGTGTGAAGTCTCTGGTCATTTACACTGTTGCATTAACAGAACACCAGGGAAACATAACGCTTTAAGCTATGATTTGGTTGCCGGAACTGTTCCATTTGGTGTCATGGATTCAGGCAGGTGGGGGTGGGGTGGGGGTTACGCAGGTTAGCATTCATGATAGCGAGGCCCTGGGTTTTTTCTCCTGCTGGTTCTTTTTGTGTTGCCTTTGCATGTGCACCACGTGTCCGAGTGGGTTCTCTGTGGGAACCTCAGTACGGGTCCAAAAGCACCCACTTCATACGTCAACAGCTCAATCTACATCTAAAGCCAGCAAACGTGAGAGTGAATGTCTGTTGTACGTCCAAGTTGTTTGTCGCCTTAGACTCCACAACCCTCTGAGGTTTTGAGGATCCAGGAAACCAGATCCAGGATCCAGGAAACAGAATAATACATGAATGACAGCCCATTGTGGTATTTCAGCGGTTATAAATCCCACCTTAAGACGAGTCAATGGGATAAATGAAGAGATTTCAGACGGGTGTTTTCTGTCCTAGTTCTATCTGCTGCTGTATCGCATCCTCTTTTCCTCACGTACTTGTCGGTGTTGCTTACGTCGTATATGGTTGAAACCACGCACATATACACCTTACGCACACATTATGCACCGCAGTATTCCTAGTGGGATAAATAAATTGTGTCAGGGACAATTTCTATAATTATCCCCACCTGTATGCAGTATGTCAAATTGCACGGGTGGTGAACGTGGCAGTTAAAAACTTGAAAAACTAGCTTTTGTCTCCTTTACTTTTCTGTTTATAACTACCCAATTTTAGTCCTGATTTTTTTCTGATGGTTTTCATGACGCAAACTCTTATTACCATCAATGTCATCATGGCTTCAAAGTAGAAAACTGGAGATAACTCCTCTTGTAACTAAATACAGCTGTCATGCATGACCTCACCTTGTGACCTCACCTATAAATAAATATTGTCATCTTAGCAGAAACACATTCATCTGAAATCCTGTTAGGCTTTCATTAAGAGCACATCTGCATCTACTTTGTAAAAAATGAATGAAGAAGTAGGATCATTAATAGATGATTATGAATAAATGATATAATTTAAGATACTACAGTGACTTCAGTGCAGTCACATGTCAACCCTGCTGAGCACCCATGGGTCACTGTGGACTCGTGTCCAGATAGGACTAGTTGTATCTTGAATTGAACTCAGTGATGAGCAAAGACAGTGTTCTGCTTGTATTTAGAGACAGTATTCTCCGGTTTTGACGTGAACAGATAAAATGTTGCTGTCGTGTGCGTCACCGTTCTTATTATTTGTGAAGCTACAGATTTTCTCGTGGATTTTTTCCCTCTTCAGTCAATATCTATATTTAAACTATCCTTTATAACCCCAGTGAGGCATTTTCAGGCATTTTAGTTCATTTATTTATTTTTTATTTCAATTGCTCTTGTGTTCTGTTATAACTATTACTGATAAGATTTTCTTTTTCCTTTATTTCTGCTCTCTACAGCTATGGTGACTTTTGCACTTGTTACTTTTATGTCTGGTTTCATGGTTTTTACCATGAAATCAGACATAACATTAACAATAACATGAAACATGAAACTCTTTCATGTTTCATGTCTTTATTTCATGTGGGCACCCGCGAAAATCAGCGTGTCACGTTTTCCAAGTATTTTACTTAATGAATGAATGAAATTGTGAGTGAATGAATGAATGACTGCTGTGATATACGCCTACTCAATTTGCTCCCAAGTCACTATTAAATTTTCCAGTTACCCTACATAATGCTGACCAGGAAATATGCTGAATAAATGCATAGCTGAAAAAAACCCTATCCCTCATCTCCCCGGAATCACAGAACTATTACTTCACAGGGGTCTAGGGTTCAGTGTGTTTTGAAATAGGGCCAGTCATCTGCTGTGGAATTGGACTTTTCCATAACACGGGTTGACACAGGATGGAGATCACAGACGACCTCAGTGATCGTCACCAAATGCCAAAGGTACACTTGTCCTGTGTGAATGTAGCTTTTGACCATTTTTTTTTCTTTTTGCTATTATCAAAACACTAAATCAGGGAATACCTTGTGGAAAAACGGTGTAGATGCACCTCCAGTGTTCTCAGACTCCTGGAATCATTACACAGTACACAGCGGGCTACACCGTTGGCGCACAAGACGCACCAGGTCATTTTTTGTCTGTTATTCCTCGCCCTCTGAACGCTATCTCTCTCCACATCTCCTCGTCCTGAAATGCCTAAACTGCAGATCACCTCGAGAAATGTGCCATCTTTACAGCCAGTGCCAGACCATGGCCTCTAATCACCTTTCTTCTTCTTCTTTCCCCTTGCTTTGCTTCATCTCCTTATCAAAGACACAGCCTCTTAATCCAGCATGCTTCTATGGTCACATTCACTCATGAGTGTCCTGGAAATCCACCCCATCTCCTCTTCAAATCCATGCAAATCACAACATCTGAGAGCAGCAGAGCTTCCTCTGAAACAGAATTATGCACATGCGGGGATTGGATAAGTGAAGGTTGGAGAGGGGGTGGAGCTATGTCATGCTTCTCTTATTTTCTTTTTAAGTTGGTTCAATCTGGTTCAGTTTGGCTACAGAGAGAGAGGAGAGAGAGAGGTAACGTTTTGGAATGATAAAATATTTTGTCTGCAATTCGATGGGGGTGCTGGGGGTCGGGGGTTGCTTCAACTAACTGCTCCGCTAAAGTGTGAGAGTGTAAGGGAGGAGGGCACGGGGCTCAGAGGTTTGCTGGAAAGTTAAATCTCAGTGCACAGAGGATGAAGGATAAGTGTGCCGACTAGAGCGGATTGACATTACGCACATCTGAATGAACACAGGCAGACGCACACACACACACACACACACACATACACATGCACACACATACACACGCACACACACACACACACACAGTAGTAGTGAGGGGCTGAGGTCAGATATGGGTTTGACTTAATCTCTCTGAAAGTAAAACCAATATTTATTCAATTTCAAGAGTTTACATTGTGATTGCTGACATTTTTCAGCACTGAAGTGACAATCCGATTATCTGACATTAAAGATGTCTGTGAACTCCTGGAACCCTTCATGGGGTCTGGGTTTACTAACTCCATAGAGTGCAGGCAGGTAACGTGGCTATGAATATGAAATCCACACGTTCCTTTTCTCTGTAAACATCAGCGGCAAATTGGTGTGAAATGGGGCGTCTTGATAATAAGTGAGTCGGCTTAATTTGCTTAATGCTACGACATTTAAAGACAAAAATAATCACAGGTTTCTCTCTCTTTTTTATATCTTTCATCTGACATTTGAATTGACTTCAGTGTTAATTATCTTGACAAAACAATGCCTGACCCAGGTTATGTTTTATACAGTGAAGGCATTAACTCATACATTTGAAAAATCATTTGCTGGACATTTTTTGGAACAGGCCACGAGTAAAGAAAAAAAAAAGGGAAATCCTTTAAGCGTCAGTAAATAACATCTGAATCTATAATGGCAGACGACTGCTGATGGGGTGCTTTTGTAATCCTCTCAAAATTAATAGGCATATCTCAGTTTACATCCAATATTTAAGGACGTACCCTCTCCTCTCAGTCTTACTGTTGACACTTAAAGGAGGCGACGGATGCCGATCTGTTAGGTTTTATACTAAAAATACATATTGGAATTACTTCTAGGTCACAGCTCTAGTAAGAAAATATTTGTGTTTATCATAAAGTAAACTCAGTTTAATCTTTTCAAATCGTCCATGTGTAGAACCGAACCTTATCTTCCCAGAAAGTACTGTACAGGTATACTTTACAGAACATTTTTTCCCCCATAGGATGAAACACACTGCAGCTGTGTAATTTCAATGAGAGTCTGTTTAAATGCTTTTGAGAGAAAACACACAACTCACTGACTTTGGAATATGTATAGTGCCTTTTTTTCCCCAACTCAAACAAAAAAAGAGGTAGTATAAAAATGTACAGACTTTCAGTTGACACAATAATTCTCACTACATCTAAAACACAACCAGTCAGCAGATAATGTGTTAGCTTCACTTTCCCTTTTTCTGTAATTCAATCTATGTCTGGATCTTTAAATTGCAGCATTTCATTATTATGCCATTGCAAAAGATAATGTCATAACTGAAATTGGAGCATGTGAGATAAAGTAAGTAAAAGACCCAACATTGAACAACTGAACAAAACAATAACTGTTAAGAACCATCAATTATTACGAAATACATACGTTCGACTGATGTAGAATGTGTCATCGTTTAAGAAAAAAAAGGATGGTATTGAATTTTTACAGCTGTGAGTGTCAATCTACTGTAGCTACTCCAAGGAAATGAAAAGATTAAATAATTAGATAAGACTTTATTGTCATTGAAAAAGTACAATACTCAATTAAATGTAATTTAGCACCTAATCTGAAGTGCAAACAGTAAAGT
>JAPTHA010000002.1:19069212-19087766 GCA_029814585.1 Gymnapogon annona
TAAAACAAAACCTATTTATTTTATGTCTGGTCTGTAATTAAAGATCAAACCTTTGCAATACAAAGCAAAAGAAACAACTGTATTATTTCATTATTTTTGGTTTGTCCTCAGAATAATAGAGTTACTATAGTCTGGTGCTGCTCTTGGACATAGTGTCACCTCAACTGCTAGCTAGTCACAGTGGGTCTTCTTGGACACAGATGAGCTCCACACCAGGGTCCGATCTTGGCAGGTGGTGTTCCACAGCTGCCTCAGCACATCATCATTCAATTTGGTCACAACTCATCTCAGCAGGGCTTTTTGTCAGTAACAATGTTTATTTTACATTTACAAGGAGGAGGAGAAGGAGGTGCAGGAGGGCAGGCCTATATATAACACTCACCATCCAGTTGGAAATGACCGAGGAGAGGAACAAGTTGTAATTCCTGTCAAACTAAAGTCACCAAAACTTTAGATTATCCCAGTTTTGTAAGTCTAAATGTATTTAAGTCAAATGTCAGCTCATACAAAAAAAAGAAGCAGCGCATTGAACAAAACATGGCACTTCTTCCTACAACACTTCATGCAGAGTTGAAGATGTTCTTATGATCTTTCTGTCTGAGTCATAATTGTTCACAAGTGATCCTCCAAACACACCTCAGCGTGAACAGGTCTAGGTTCTCTAACGGAGACGTGCTTTAGGTAGAATGGAGAGAGTTTGTGACTAGGTCATTTGAGGAAGAAGTAAAGACCCTAGAAAACAACATTTATCTTGTTGATAACCCTGTCGCCCTCCACCTCAGCCTGGATGCCCTTTAGGAACGCTTACCTACAAATGGACCCTTAGTGTGGAATCCAGGCCAACTTTCTTTGGCTTTGCCCCCTGATTGCTGAACCTTTAAAAGTAAACAGGGTGCAATTTATGGAACGTTGTCATGTTGCCGTTCTATCCAAAAGCCATAGTCACCACACAATTTATTTGTCGAGTTGGTGATGGATGGAGTCAACAGCTTCCTTCCCTACAGCGTACGTAAAATGTGATTGCAAGAAGCCACTGGTATTGTAATCTCCTTCTGCAAGAGAAGGTGCAACTTTTAGAAACACTCTGGAAACTCACCAACTTAGGATGAGGTCCACGGCGGTTAAGAGATGTCTTGGAACCTTTTGGCGGCAATAAACCGCCGCCTTAACTCTAACAGAACAAACAGGATCTGACAAAGCAGCTCCTCTCAGTCCTCACCCCATGGGATTATACTTTTGCTGCTTTTCCATTTTTACCTGCATATTCATTGCAGTGTGGCTTTCCAGGCATAAGTCACTCACTGATTTTCTGTCAATAGTGACACAAGCATAGCTGTAATGGAGGATCGTTATTGTAACTTTGTAAGCCCTTTGAAATAAAGGGGCAGAAAAGAAGGGTGAAATATTCGTCTGCATCCATTAGGTGTTTAGCAGTGTCCGATTTCCTCCCACCTGACAAATAGAGGACTAAAATGTTGATTTATAACACCGCTATAATGGATTTGAACTGAGGTATGAATCTCATCCTCCTTTAAATATCATCAAACACACTGTAACACATGTAAAGTGCAAGTAGAGACGTGCAATACATCAATACCGGATCAGATTCTTCCTCGTGTCTTCATTAATGTTACTGCTTCCATGCGTGGTAGATTCAGTGCTCACTGACCTTATTCTAATTTATCTCTAATTGTTAACTATTTATGGTATGTTGATCTTTTGTTCATTAGGATTCTTTAGGTCAATTATGCATGGAGCTTAATCTTTTTAACTAGTGCCATGCATTTCATTAGTGCAACATGTGAATAAGTCCATAGTGCTGCTGAATCCTTTTACACAAAAGGCTGAATCTATTATGTTAGTGTGATATTTATTGAAGAGTAGGTTGGAGTGAAATAAAAAGGTCATCACAATCACAAAAAGAATGACAAAACACATTTCATATGATAAAATAATGTAAAGTTAAAGGTTTAATATATATATATTAGAAAATAAACTATAAAATTGTGTGTTTTTAGAGAACATAACGAACTATTTGTACATAACCCCTTTCATGAAACCCTAACCAAATGATAGGTTTATGGTTAGATCATGCTGTATATATCCATTTGAACATCTAATAATTTCTGTGTGTGTCATGGGGCATAACTTAACCTGTGTCAGTGTAAATGTGGCTTGACATGGATTTGACCTAGTGGATGCTAAAGATGAAGCTAATTCGGGTTATTTTCAGTACACATTTAGAACGGTTTGTCAAACTGAATATTTCCCAGATTTAGCTATTTATATGCATTTAACTCTATTCATAACTCTAAACATTCTATCCCACCTACTAATAGATTACAGTAGGATACACCGTGGGGGACGGCAATGAAAATGACTGATTACTGTTCTTTTCTCTATTATTATTATTAGTAGTAGTAGTAATAACAATAATAATATCATTATATGTTTGTAATATTATTTTATTTCCTGTGATCATATGAAGCATAATTATAATAAAACTGCAGATTTTCTCAGAAGTACTCATATGTAAACATCAAGGGATTCCAATAAATCCTACTTTTTTGTGGTTTCTTCTGCTTGACAGTGTGTTTATTGATTCAATTACTGAAAGTCATGCTGGCGTTTGTCTGTCTACCTCTGTCTGCATCTCACTCTGTTTTCTTTTCCTTTTCTTTTTTTTTTTTACAATGTTCTCTTTGTCCACGTTCTCTCATGGATTCGTCTATTTATCTCAGCAGCTGTCAGTCTGGCTTTTTGTCTGTCCACATCTCTCTACATGGAGATCCTCTTCCCCTCCTCTTATGTCAAAGTCTCACATTCATTACCGCATGGCCTTGGCTCAGTCTGCTCTCTTCCCTTCTGTGGTGCTCAATTACTCTGTCTTCCTGGGGCAAGCACTGGTGTCAAGCTACTGTAATGACTTTCTGATTATCTGTCTTTATGTGATGAATGAGATGGAAATGTACCACCACGGCCAAACGGGGCTGGCACGGTGCCAAACTGCCACACCACAGTCAGATCGGATGCAAATGGGAAGGGGGGAGCAACAAAAACAAATAACATTACATTGTAATACAGATGCAACTGTTGTTATCTGTATCACTGCGACTAAAGGAGTCGTGGTCAATTCTAGTATTTTAAAGGCTTTGATCAAATGTACTGTTTATGACACAATGTAGAAAACAACAGTCTGAAGCCATCCAGTGGTTAATTAATCAAGCAGGCATTGTGGAAGATGTAGAGACAGCTCAAAAGGAGGAGCCCTGGGGAGGAAAAAAAAAAAAGTCTTCCTTGCATCCCAGTGAGCTGTGGGCTTAACCTCTACCTGGGCAGACGTGTTCTGAGTACAGATGTAACGTGAAAGACTCACCCTGTACACATAAAAAATGCCCACATCAAGGACAAAATCATGCTTTGTTTCACCACCTAAATCTATGGGGCATGCATGATGTTAAGCGATTGTTGATGGTTGACTTTGACCTTCTGAAACTCTCATATTGATTTTCTCCCTTTCTTCCAAATGAGTGTTGATGCCTGTTCAGCCTCTAATGCCTTTTAGGTGAAAAATGAGGTTGACGTAGACATGGTTAACCATAATGCCAAGGCGGATGCCACCCGATATCAGCCAGACACCTGAGAGAGCAGGCCTAGGTCCAGCTCGCCACTTACTCCCCTCTCCACTTCTATTATTCATCCCTCTTTCAAATGCCTTTTATGCTGCTCAATTACCCCTCCAGCAGCCCAGTGTGGACACTGTAATGACATTCTGATTATCAGTCTGTAAATGAGAAATGAAATGAGTGTGTGATGCTGTGCCAGGGGAAGAATGGAAGGGCTAGGAGCCTTTCAAAAACTAAGGCAGTCGAGGGAGGCAAAGGGACGAGGTAGGAACCCTGGGATGGATGAGTGCGTCGCTCTGGTGATCATTGACAAGACGATAAAAAGAGAAAACATTTTGTAACGCACAGCAAATATATGAAATTACACTTCAGGATTTAATTGCCTTCTATTCAGGGCTTCACAGTGCAAAGAGATCCTTTATGTTTTCACACAATCAGCTGGATAGAAAGGAGCCATGTTGCAATTGGAAGTACGTCCAATCATTTCAAAAAGCTTAGATTGCAGATATTCTCTTCATATGCTGAACTGGACTGAATGACGGAATAACATTCCCCTCTAGCAGTACTCACAACTTAAATATTTAAGATTATATTGGTGGCTGTCTTTAAACATTGTGCTAAAATGACAAATGCTTAGAAAAAAAAAGGAAAAAGAAAATACAGCACCCTTAGATAAGACATTGTTGAAACACATTTAAAACTCCAGTATAAGGAAGGCAGTGTCAAAGTTTACTCAGACAATCTATAAATGAGAATCAGTGCACCACACTGTATGTCCACCGTCACTGCCGGAGAGTTTAATGAAAAATAAATGTTGATTCAAGTCAGTTACAGCCAAGAATCGTTTATCCACAAATACTGGGTAGTGTAAAACTGTTTAAAGTCTAATTCTTTAAAGCCCACCATCTCTCAGTTCTTGGTGAAATGACACTGATACCTTTCTGTTTCTGGATCACTCATCCAGAAATTTGTCAGTCAGTTCTGCCTTTTATCACTCCGTGAAGTGGCTTTCACTAGCGGTTTCCAAGTTTTTCTTGTCCAGGTTTATCTTGCTGCAAGTTGCTGCGAGTCCAGGTTTATCTGGCTATAAAATGCAATTCTGCGCCATCTCTATGTTCATTAGAGCCACAAACTAACTGGCCTACTAAATTACAGTGGCTTCATCCTGGAGAGTTGCTCTCATTTTAGTCCAATCAACAGAAATGCTCTGCAGCCCAGACTGCTGTTTAATAGGATATTAACATCCTGATCAATCACCTTAATTGATATTTTTTAGGCATTAACGCTCTCAAACTCTAACAGATGTAATTGTCAGATAGGGAGTGGGATCCCCATCGGCAGTAATTGGGCCATTATGGATGCAGGCATGACTGAGAGATTTAGAATGTCAATGACATAGGAGATAGATAGAGCCAGGGCCTTAGTGGGTGGGTCCGTATATCACTCATGCTTGAGCACCAGAGAATTTCCTGCTAAAAAGCTGGTCTAAATCACCGAGGGATACACTCAGGTGTGATTTTAACAATGTGTGTGCGCAGAATGCACACATGAGTAAATGTGTTATGAGTGTATTTTCTCCACGTTTCAACCTAAAACTTCCCGGTGAGTCGGTGGCAATGATGCCATATGGCATCTTGTGTTGACTGCGTTTGCGTTGTGTGATGTGCCATTAGAGCCTAGAGCTGAGCACTGACTTTGGCATCTTCATTAATCCTGGCTAACTCCTGTGTGCCAAGGAGCCCAGTTCCACGGGAGCTTGCTGATGCTAGCACAATGTCACAGCTCACTCAGTCACTTCTCCTTCCCCCTTCAGTGCACAGGAGGAAAGGGACCAATTGTTTGCAAAATACCTTTCATTACTCCATTGGCTGAAAGCGTCTGAAGTGAGTTTGGAAGAATTATTGTCCGAAGCTGACTTCACAATGTGGAATTTTCTTTAGTGCACGTCTTTAGTTGCAGAATAAAACACTGAAGGATTGCTATTGTTATGTGAAAATAAAACCAGCTCACATTTTTATTCTTATTAAAGAGTGTTTGCATTAGTCCTTACATATCAAAGCCTGTGACTTAACCCTGGCGCACAGGATCAGACATAGAAAAGATAGAATTAAATTGTCACCTATTCACACGCAATCATATGAACACTTGATTCAAAATCATGACCTTTTTACACATAGAAAGGCTGTGATCATATGCCGTAGAGGTGTCAAAAGTATTCATGCATATTACAAAGGTTGACACATAGATACTAGGATTTAAAGATATTTCTTGTAGAACCTCAACTTTTTGCTAAAAAAAAAGTATGAAAAAAAAAAAACAAGCAGAATGTCTAGTGACAAAAATGGCATCTGGACAAAAGCTTGGGCAGCACCACAGGGGCTTAGAGTGCACTCCCCCCCAACAAACAAACAGATAAAAAAATAATAAGAAATAAGTTTTATAAAGGTCATAATGACTGTAATTTTATATTAAAATCTTAATAAGGTGGCGTCTATCAAATATACCCATTCAAAGACATTTTAGTCCAAAGCAATGTATTAAAGAACCGCATACATGTGTCCTATCATTTTGGTCCTCCTGGATGATACCAAACTCCTTGCTGATGTTTGGTTGGAACATTTCATTCAAGTCTCTGCCATGGGCATCTTCATACGAGGCCGCCATGTCCTTGTTGGTGTGTGACATTATTTGTATTGTGCAGATGCGATGGATCACGTACAAACCAATAGGGTGTTGGAATGGTATATGTTTATACTTGTCATCCCAACCACAATCAAATTCAAAGTGTGATTTATCTGGATTGTTTTGTGTATTTGAGCAATGACAAGTCAGAATGAAATATTATTGACAAGCTATATTTAAAATATAAGGAGTAGAAGTTAAGAGTGAGCTGCAAAATAATCACTTCAGTAAAATACATTGTTAAAAACTTTATTACCTCAATGAAGTATAGATATACTGCACTAAGTGTCTAATCATGACAGCGGTACGTCTTTCTACAGTTTTTTATATTTGTTATTTTAAAAAAATCTATATCTGTATGCCATATATTTATTCATATAAAAATACAATATTGTAAAGGGGACAGTTTAATGAGCTCCAGTGCATGGCATTTAAGAGTAATATGGAACATTTATTTACTGAAAAAAACAAACAAACCATGCTACAAATAACAACAGAATCACCAAAAACAAGAAATAGAACAGAAATACAAAACTTCAGAACATAGCTGCCAGAGTCCAACTCAAAGGCCACATGATTATACAACATTTTAACAAAAGGTCCATAGGAACAGACCACTAAACGGGACAGCAACTCCACTGAACAGAACAGGAACAAAACTGCCACCAAATAAAACAGGTGGGCCCACCCTGCGCAACATCCACACTGGCCCCTTTATCACCCACTGATGCAGAGCAGCCGTGCAGTGTGGAACAGGTGGAAAAGTTCAATTAATTGGGTCATCCCTTGAGGAAGGCTGAGTGACCCAAAGCACAGCAAACATGATCCATGACAAATATCTTCAGCTTTCCAGATGGACATTTCTTTACAGCTTTTGTCTTCTGTTTGTCTTGTGTGAGCTGCTGTAACCTGAAATTTCCCAGAGTGGGACTAATAAAGATATATCTAATCTATTCTATTCTAATCTAATCTAATCTGATTTTTATGTGTGTGTTTTATGTCCTATCTTGAAAATGTATTATATGCAGTCACTTTAAAGCTCTTAGATATCTGTAGTTGTAGCAGACAATGTTATTATTTAAACACAGTATCAGCTGTAGTAAAAAGATGCGTCATTCTCTTTAGTTTGGCTTGAATCAGTGTTATTCATCTTAAGCATTGTCGATAGACTTTTGCAGCTGACATTTACTCCACCGCGGTTATTGTTCTTTGCAAAAAACAAAAGATTCACTAGGCTGCCATTTATTAAAGTATGCTTTTTGCTGTTGCTAACTGCTTTATGTGTGCCGATAAGTGCTGTTCTCTGGCCAGCAGCCACTGCCACATCCAAAGCCCAACATGAAATGTTTACCAGTTTAACCTGATTCATAGACTCCTGGTACAAATTGGGATAAACTCACATCATTTCATTTTAAGCGGCTCTTAATTAGAAGAGTATCATCTAATGCCTTGTAACATCTGCAGATAACAGCTCATACGTGCATTTTTTATTTTTCTTTTTTTTATGCCCATTATGACATGGCGTTCTGACTTGAGTGGGAAAAGTGGCTCAGAACGAAGTCATTACACTAAGGTCAATTGTGTTTGTTGGAATGTGTCTGAGTGAACCTATCACATGATGTGGTTGTTTTTCCTTCAGGACCTGTGTGTGCACACATTCAACTGGCAAATGAGCCCAGGAAAGAAGACGGTGCTGACAGTTTCCCTGTCGCCGTATTCAGGTCACAGTGTCTGGTACTTAGATCGGCAGATCAGACCGGTTGTGAGCTGAGGAGCCTCCTCTGTCTGATGCATAATTTTTAGCATATGAGTGATCATTTTATGCAAGATTTTATTCAAAGTGCTCTGTGTATAATGTATGTTTCCCAAAAATACATTTCAAGTCTGTCTGTCTTAGGTGTCAACTGAATCCAGAGCTTTAATGTGAGGTTCGCCTGCACCACAACAACACGGTGAGAAAGAGCGCATCGCAGCTATTTTTGGAATGGGTGGAGATTATTTTGTTCAGGTGCTCTCAAAATATTGTTCCGAGTATGTCAGGCACTTTATACAATATTTTTAAGATGTTCTGTTACTTTGACTGTCAAATATATTGGCTGCTGTATTCAGTTTTGGGAAAATCTTCGAGATGGGATTCACAAAAGGTCTTTAAAAAAATACTGATTTTTACTTTGAAAACTCCATATCATTGTATATTGGAGACGGGATTACTAATAGAGCTGAGAGAGGTTTTGACATGACGGAATTGACATGAGCACAGTGCTTTTTTGCTAGTTTTCCAATTCTGCTAATGATGTCCCAGGGCCCTGAATGTTCTCTCTAGGTTAACGTAATGACAGAAAACCTGTCAGATATGATCGAACAGCAACTCTTGTTCTCAGCCTTTCTTTCTTTTTTTCCCCCACGTTAGTCAGTAATTAGAAGGCATTCCAGGGCTGTGTGTTCACAAACCAACGCTTCCCCTTTTGCCCCGAATTCTAGCATCATGTCGAGACCCACGAATCTCACAGGTTGAGGTGGGAAAACACCATCAGTTTATTATTACATAATAGCTATGGAACATAAGCCATACTAGTAGCACAGGGAGGGTTACCAGAGATAAAGACAGAAAAAGGGAATTCAATTGCAGAAATGACAAAAGCACAATATATTCAAAGAAAGAAAGAAGACAATGTTCTATTTAATAGAGAGCAAAAAAAATATGTAACAAAGGGGAATTAAATAAAAAAGACAAAAAAAAAAACAGACAACAACAAACATGCAAAAAAGCAGAAAATAACAAAATTAACAAAACTGAGAAACTAAGTACCTGGAACAGAAAACAAGATTGAATTAGATTCAGTAGTAATCACTGAGTCATCACCGTTGTACGTAATGTGAGCAGATGTGATACTTTGTGTGTGTGGTTGTAAACTTGTCATCCACAGCAGTGACACTAACCTACTTGCAGACGCTGAAGGACCAGAAAAGGCAAGCAAGACAACTCAGACTAAAATTAAACTGCAGTGACTAGAGTTTTTCTTTTTTTTTCTTTTTTTTTTTTTTACCTCTGGTGTGAATGTGATGAAAGGCCTTAGAACTGTCAATATTAGAATTTGTTTCTCCATTGTTTTGACACGTGTCAAACAAAACTCCAGTTTAAAGTTGCACTTCTTTGTCAGCAGAGAATACATCAGAGATAAGCGCCTTCGTGGAACTGAGGGCATTCTTTTGTAGACAGGCAGAATGCTGCCTGACTTTGCACATTTGTCTCCTGCACATCAGCGGTTCATCTTGATAAGGGGAAGGGCTTCTGTGAATATAATTTCGACTTCTGCAAACCATTGTGTATATGTGTATGTGTGGTGTACTTTAACAAAAAAACAAAGAAGAAGTGATGGTATCATCAAAACGTTTCATCCCAATGTGTTTTGTAGAGATGACCTGCGCCTCATCAAATGTTTGATTGGCTTTTGCATCTTTGTTCTTTCTTTTTGAAAAAAAAAAGAAAGTTTTGTTGATATAACCTCAGTGGCACTCGGTCCTGCAAGGAGAACTATGGGCTCTTAAAGACATGGGCAGAGGTACAATCAGTGAATAATTAAAAAAAAAAAAAGGAAAATAAAAACTCCTAAATGGTACTGAATGTGTTTTGCCAATGCATCCAAGATTTCTGTTTTTCATATGAATAGGACATTGAAGCGGTTATATGGAACATGCAATGATAAGAACCCATGAAGGAGGAGGATTTGAGGCCAAATGGAAACCTCTTCAGTCCTGAAGGGTGCTGTACAGTGGATCCCCATGGTAACACATGATGCCGGGTGCAGCACTTCCTCCCCTCGCCTTCTTTTCATGTGCAAATGTACCCCATTGTCCTGAGCTGCTCTGTAAGAAATAGCTTCAAGAATAAAAGGTAGGTAGATATTTTGTAGAGAGTACAGCAGAGTGGGGGGACAGCTCAAGAACAACATGGGGGAAAAAAAGAAAACTTTCCAATTAAAAGATGAAGAGACTTGCTCAGATAGGTACTTGTTTACTAATTTAACATGCTTTCAAGAAGTTGTAAAATGTTCCTTGTCCGTCGAGAAGTAGATATGATTCAGAACGCAATTGCACATGTTTCATAATGAAATGTTTCCATTAGCATGATTATTCGAACATCCTGTCATATAAGACCGGCTTGGAAAACATAACAATCTTATGAGAGAGAAAAAAAAAAGAATTTAAAAAATAAATGCCACTCTCCATTGCTTTTATAGACCTGTTTCACTGATGTAAAGGTGCAGGTTGTACATGTATGCATCTTTCGGCTTTTCCCCTTCTGGAGTCGCCACAGCGAATTCAATTTCTATATTTGATTTGCCATGAGTTTTTACGTCGGATGCCCTTGCTGACACAACCCGCTGGACACTTAGGGGATCGATCATCTCCCCGGATCTAAGGGTATCCCGGTTTGATTCCCGGATCCCCTATGGGTTCCCCAGAGGGGATCCCGGAATCGAACCCAGATCCCCTATGCACCAGCCCGGTGCCTGTATACGTACAAATGTATCCATACCACATGAAAAAGACACTAGTTAGATGGCGTCCAACTGCATGGTGTACTGTATATAAGAGGAAAGAGTGGGAGAAAGGGAATAATTTATTGCTATTGATCACAACAGTAATTATATCAACGTGGTCCAACTCTTCCAATGGAAAAATAAATGAATGAAAAGGAATGCGAGTAACAGGTATTCTCAAAACCACAAGAAGGAAAACTTGTAGTGAATGAAAAAAATAATAATTTAGTTCTATCAGACTTCATGTAAACTGTGTGTTTTAGTAGTGAGAGGGTGATCTGGATCAAGTATCCTAGAATATTTACAAGATTATAAATGTAGTTTGAATCTAATTTAGATGTTACACAAATGATAGAAAAGAAAGAAAGAATCGTAAGTAAAGGGAGAATTATTTCCAGACTTTCTTTGCCTAGTGGCCATTTACCAAAGTCTGTTATTCTTGCAAGAATAGAATAGAATAGAATAGAATAGAATAGAATAGACTTTACTGTCATTACACTCCAGAATGTGATGCAATTAAGTGCTCAGGTCAAAATCAGTGAGGAATTTTAAGAAATAAAATAAGAATTAAAAAGTGGTACATTTTTGGAAGAAAAAAAATATAGATAGTAGAGATGCTATTCATGAACCTGTGGTGCATCATCATAGTCACTATGAATACAATCACAATCCTTGCTTTTTCTTTCAAAATTGTTGGCTTTTTTCCCCCCTTTAAGGTACGATATAAGAAATAAAAAGTATAACACATTGCAGTTTGTTTATTATTGTCTGGAACTACAGGGGGAAACTGAGAAAACTGCACCCTGTGCTGTGAAGATCTTCTCTCACACACAGAAACACTGCTTTGATTATACTGTGACATCTGAAGTCTGCTTAAAGGTAATCGCTAAGATTTTCTGCTCGTCTTAGAAACACGTGTTAAACATTTCCCCTTCTTCTGTGCCCAACAACGACGCAAATACAGCGGCGTTTAACGGAGAAATGGACCGGATGGAAAAACAATCATTGGCGGCGAAAGAAAGGACAGAGAAATAACAAATAAAATGCAATTTCTGATTTTTCTTTCTCCAAAAGATAATCGAATAATATTCTGGGAATGTTCCATCTAGACAAACGTACAACTCTTTGCATTGTTCAGAGTTGGTTTTTTGCTATTATTCTTTGCATTTTTCTGTGGGAAAACAAAGCATTTTTCTATAATTATTTTTTTTCTGAATCACAGAAGCTTCGAAGCACAGAGACAACCAAAACAACTATGAGTATATATGTGTAATTTATTATTATTACAGTGAAGACAGATTCAGTGACAACTCACGTTCAATTCAACACATTTTAATAGAGGTGGTGCGCAATGTAAAGAGACGACGAAAATGTGTCTTGGTTTTTATATAGATTTGTCCAAACATATTAAAAAAAATAAAAGAAGGAGAGATAAAATGGCCAGGATATATATAGATAAATACGGCACCACACACTGTCAGATGGCACAGCAGTGATAATTCTGAGGGGTTATTACTGTATAAGTCTTTTGGTACTTTTTTTAGATACAGATTTCACACAAAACTAAGGACAAAAATACAGTGACACATCACACCTACAGCTTTCTAGAATGTTTATATGGAATATTTTCATCATAAGAGATGTTGGAAATCAGTGATTGCATTCAGCTCAGGAGGACTGGATTGAAGTCAGCTGACTTGATTCTCCTGGGATAATGACAGTCATCATGAATTGTAACTGCATTTTGTTACGATAAAGCTGGTTGTGAGGGCGGCCCAGTCTCAGGCGGTAGAGTGGGTCATCCCATAACCGAAGGGTTGGCAGTTCAATTCAAACTCTGTCCTGGTCATGTGCCGTTGTGTCTTTGGGCAAGACACTTCACCCAACTTGCCTCCAGTGCCTCCACTGCTGTATGAATGTGTCCGAATGTGGCTTGTCCAGGGTTACCCCCACATTTACCCTTGACTCTCTGAGATAGGCTCCAGTGACACCCCCCCCACACACACACACACACCGTGACCCTGCAAAGGATTTAGCAGGTTCAGAAAATGAGTAAAAGTAAAACTTGTGCCTTATTTCTTGATTTAATTTGAGGATGGAATTTCAATCTGAGAATCCATGTGGTAGCTTCTTTTTTTTTTTAAATTTCCCAAAAATGCAGTCCCGAACCTTTAGACTATGTATTTCTCTCTTATCAAGACTATCTGAGGTGAAGTGCCTAGTTAAAGTGCATAGTTTCCTCTACTACTTTTAATCAACCCATTAGAATAGTTTCTGCTTCTCTCTGGCACAGTAGTAGGAAACATTCAAGCCTTTACACAATAATCCCAACCAAGGTTTTCCTACATATGTCTGTGTGCTGCGTACACGCTGTTTCCCACGTCAATAGAAAAAAAAAAAAGAGGTTCACCTCTGAGTGTTCATTTGTGTGTATGTGTCTGCGTGCATGTGCTTACCATTGCTATTGGATGACCACTTCACAGCAACAAAAAGCAATTACACCCCCGTCACCATCCCTCCCCACCCCGAAGCTAAATTCAGAGGCAGTGAATGTGGAATTTTTAGGAGAGCCTGGGGTGATACAGCAATTGGAGCAAGAGACGGAAATGGGGTGAGACGGATGAAGAACAGGAGAGGAAAGGGATAGGTGTGTGAGTGAAAACGCTCAATCTGGAAGAGTGGCGATGTGCTATAATAGCCGCAGAGTGAAGCAATCTTGTAGAGTTGAATAGTGGTGAAAATACCAAGACGGAATGGTAAAAACAGAGCTTTAGACTGAGCTGAGTGCTATTGTAAAGCAGAGGTCGCACGCTCAAGGACAGATGCATCTAACAACATTAGACTGCTTAAGCCCGGGCTCAATGTGATCTGCTTTTGTGAGCGTTTGTGTTGAATTTTCCCATTTTGTCTACTTTGTCTTTCTATATTTGTGCTCAATCGTGTTAGGTTGGAATTTTGTGATTGACCTCTCGTCACTTTTACCAACTAAGTTACACCACCCATCCCGAAGGCAACGGCGGCACAGATTTAGCGACGTGAGAACACAACGATGGATGAACAGAAGGTGCAACATTGAAATGTCAGATCAAAGCTTGCAGTAGGGCAGCAGATGAAAAGATTGGTGCCTTGATCTTGGAGACTCATGAGCCAAAATCGTGCACATACATGCACACTGCGACGGGGAGCCAAAGGGATATATCAGCTGAGTACTGTTTATCCAGATGGTTCGAAAGAGGAGCTACAATTTAACTTTTCTTCAGCACATAATGGAAGATGTTTGTCAGGACTCAGATGAGAGATGCCGGTATACTTTAATATCTTCTCTACATAAAAAAATATTGAGGAAAACAATTTCCTTTTTGAGTTGTTAACTGTATCTACTGAGCGCTTCAAATCCACAGCATCTTCTTTATCAAAACAATGCGTGCAATAAAAACAAAATGACTAAACATATAGTAATAGATGGCATCAAATATAGGATGTGCTACTTTTTCATTTTTCAGCAATCCTTGCAGCTCAGGGGGAAATTATGTTTAGAGATGATTATGTAAGATTTCATTATCATAGATAAGGTCACACACACACTATTTGTCTTGGTGCATTCATTGTGGTATCATTGATGACCTGCAATGTTTATTCAACGCCACAGTAAATATCAGATTTATTTCCATTCGAAGTTGCATTAGTTTCAATGATGATGGTAAAGTGGTCCCACTGTGACTCTTAATCAGGTTAAGATCTTGGCTCGGTGGTGGCTAATCCATGTGTGAAAATGATGTCTCATGCTCCCTGAACCAGTTTTTCATGATCTGACTGTGATTAATCCTTTTGTTGTCACCATTGAATATGTCTATGTCATCAGAGTAGAAAACAATCCATCGATGTTCAGACCCGGCCTCTCCAGTAAATTCAGGTGCACCTGTTTTGGAGACATACTGTAACACTGCTGACCCCTGACCTAACCAACTGAGCCCACTGAAGACCATATCACTGCCCTCATGAACATGTAATGTGCACACTAGGCATGATGAGTAATTAATTCACCTGTCTCTATTCCCCCCATGATGTGCCCATTACTCTCAAACAGGGTCAATCTGAACTCATCAGACCACATGACCTTTTTCTATTGAATCACCATCCAGACTTTATTTAAGTGTTAAGCAACATGTTTCAGGTGAAATATTAATCAATGTTGCAGTGATCCAGTGTACAAAGCTCTTATCTATTTTCGTTGCTCTACCTAAGTGTTTTTGTGGGGGGAGTGGACTTTTTATATAAATATATATGTACATTCACTTGACTTTAATGAAAAGGTGCAAATTACATCAAATGGTTAACATTAGACCAAAAGCAAGTAAGGTGATGTTCCATGTTCCATAAACCAAAGACTGTGTCCGGGGATCAGGCAGCCGAGGCTCCTGCCCAATCCACAATGCACCCGGCTACTACTGTGGCCTCCTCCTCCACAGGAAGAAGAGGAAGAGGGACACATGTCGTCCATTTGGGCTGAGCCCGGCCAGGCCCCGCGGGCAAAGGCCCAGCCACCAGGCGCTCGCTTAGGAGCCCCGACCCCAGGCCTGGCTCCAGGGTGGGGCCCCGACTCTGCCTTACCAGGTGAAGAAGGATAGAGATATCCTTCTTAGGTTTTTATTCATAGGGGCTTCTGAACTGCCTTTTGTCTGACCCGTCACCCAGAACCTGTTTGCCTTGGGTGACCCTACTGTCAACATAGCTCCTGGGATCATCCAGGTACTCAATCTCCCCCACCACGATAAGGTATAAGTTTTGTTGGAAAATACTTCCAACAAAAGAAAAATAACTCCCAGAAATCTACACTATTTTTTACTTCTTCTTCTCGACTGTCAGAATCATTAGCCCTTCTAAAATTGTCTTTGTGTAATTGTCTCACGAAACCTTGTTTTATTTTCATTATCAGTCTTCAAAGTCATTCAGTTAAACATTAAGTTGAGTGAATGTTATTCCCAATTGGTATATGTGCATTGCCGATATTACTCATTTATAGGTCAGACGTGGGCAGTGTATGGCCCACATGTCCACAGGACCAATGGCTGACTGGTCATCATGACGTGATTAACAAATTAAGTCATTGCAAATATACGTCATTTTAATAGATGCGACCAATACAACAGCACTGCTTTTATTTTGAAGAGTCGGCTAAATTAGCATTCCTTTGCGCATACTTTAGTACTCAGCATAATGCTTAAGCACTGATTAGTTTGCTGGTCAATTTTCAGCCCATGAAGATGCAAGCTGATGCCAAAAAGGAAAGACTTACTCGGTTTAGCTTACTTAGCTTTCATTTGATGTACAACAGATTGAAGTGCATCAATGGGGTAACCTCATATATAAGTGTTTAAAATAATATCTGCATCCCAGGAGCAGGACAAAAGATTTTTCAGGGGTCAGTGACTAAATAGCTGTGACTGATCTCTGCAACATGATACCATGACTCATCACTTTCAACTGACATCATTTATCGCTATGCATTTTAAGCTTTCTGTGTGTATGTTCACACCGTTATTACCCCCTGTCCAACCTGAATCGATGTCAAATACTACACACTGGTGCTTAGGGTTATGTGAACTGGAAATCTTGATGCCAATTGAAACACTGTCAAATTGCACTGAATAACACACAAAATGATAAAAAACTGTATAGCATGTGTTGCACGCCAAATGCAATAACAGCTATGGGTGACACACACCACCATTTATTGAGATCAGTGAGTAATTGCACAGTCTGGAGTGTGCTGTTTGTGTCAGTGGCCTCTCCTGATGAGAGATGGACACCTCTCTCCTCTGATTGGGTTTACGAGGTGTGGAAAAAGTTGTTGCCCAAGGTATTTGACATGCTGCTGCTACAGCCCACAGCATGTCGTAGACATGTTGTGTCCCTTTGCCATGGTCCCGATTGCTCTGCGATGTTATATAACGTCACGATGTGGTAGTTGCCCATGGTTGTGTTCTTAGTCACTTTGTGACGTATGTTAATGTTAGCTTTCTGCATTTCTAAGACAATGAAAGCCAGCATCGAAACCTGCCATGTTATCTCCCAGGCACTTAGCCAAACTAAAACCTCAAAAAACACATCCAATATATTTTTTCAGAAGATAATTTCTGTGATTTAGGTATTTTTCAAGTTAACTGATGTTGTAAAAGCAGGTCAGCGGCAGCCATTAACAGAAACTGAACATTTCCAGTATCCAAGTGTATATTTGAGTCAAATGTGAAGTCATTCTCTCATGCTGATATTATATAACAACAGGATATCTGGAAAATAAATTACATTTTGAAGATAATGGAGATTAAACAGGCAGTCCTCCTGAAATGGACATGTAGACACAAATGAAAACCTCGTCTTGTCTTATTACCAATCCTTAGCTCTTTTTATTTTTATCACCAGCAGTGTACAACACTAGTTTCCATTAGCATAGAAATGGAGTTGGTAACAAATGAAGTCGACTGAAGCACAAACTGTGCTTCAGGGCACAAACATGGAAACATTTCATATATTTCCCCCTAAATGAAAGGAAAATTTGGTAGCAACATGTTATACATCCACTAAAAACCTCCTTATCTGATGGATTTCAAGAGGAGGTAAATAACTCATTGTTTGGTATCCCTGCTCAGACGTATCTGAGAGGAAAGATGATGCAGGAGATGATGACACCTGACAATCTATAATGTCTCACACAGGTATCCAGTCTTCCAGTAACGGAGCCGATCCCTGGAGAGACAAATGCCCCACTAGTTGCTCCTCAGAGATAATGAGCTGCTGAGTGCTGAGTGAGATGTTTGGAGGGCCAGAGGGCTGGGATTGGAGTTGCATCACTGGCTCTGTATGGAGAGGGCCTGTACTCGGCTCTAAATTAGTGCGCCTTCTGGATCAATGTGGGCTGTAATTAGCTGCTATTGATCCTAGACAGATCAGCTACTACAGTAGGCCACAGCCAAGCACCTCTCAACGTCCATCAAGCTGCATCCCCACAGCCCAGCCTCAGACCACTCTGAGAGCAAACAAATAATATCAGCCAGCACACTCAGCTCCTGGTAAGTGCACTAAAGATACTGTTCTACATTTCAGGATTCACTTACATATTCCATTAGTGTACACTGCAATGCATCTTTTTGATTCAGTGTTTTATCTTGTGTTCCATTAAATCATATAGATTACATTATTTGCTTGCGTAACATGCAGGGGGAAAAAAAATGGCCCAAATCTCTGGCTATTATCCTGATGCATCACCCATAAATCAGATGTCATTATGCACCAGAATTGTGGACAGCACCAGAAATGATGGTAATGTAATCTGGCATTAGGAAAAGGAGAGCCAATCTTCTCCAAAATGATCACAATCAAGACTTTTAAATATCTCATCAAAGTGAAAGAAGTGATTTTGCTCCTTTTCACTAATGCTAATGATCCTCATTAGTAATGTGATAGGTGTTTCTTTCTCTCTTCTTGTATGTTTAAAGGCAGCTTGGTGTAGTTTTCTGGTGGTGAGCGGTTACAAGTTGGATTGTAAATAAGGATCTACTCAGATACTGACCGAAATCCTGCTTATAGTCGCCATGAAATGTATAGCTAGAAAATGGTGGCTAGAGGCCCCCCTTCCAATCAAGATGTGGTTGGAAGAAGTCAACAGTTGTGTGCCCCTGGAGAAAATAACCTACTGGATGCA
>JAPTHA010000002.1:19089105-19107222 GCA_029814585.1 Gymnapogon annona
TACATATATACACCACATGGACTCAGCTCCATATACTGTAGTTGTACATGTGTGATGGAGGGGGTGTGAGGTTAACAAGTGTCTTTCTGCGTACTATGTAATTTGTATTGTCAACGTTTGGTCTTGTCTTGTCTCTGTCTTGACTTGTCTCGTTCCGTTTGGTTTAGTTTGGGTTTTGACTTGGTCTGATGGTGAACAAATGTGATTGTTGTGTGATGTAATGTAATGTTGTTGTCTAATGAAAAATAAAGAAATAAAATATTTTAAAAAATGATCTACTCAGATATTTTACCAATGTTTAAAATGTTTTTTGTCGATAGGTTCTTTTCCCACATATTGGTCTTACTCACATTTGTAATCATAATAAAATATATGTCCTGTAATCATAATACCCCCCCACCCCGCCTGTCAAAGATATAAAGGTGAATTAAATGCCTGAAATATTTAAGTCAATTGAACAAATGTAATTTAGAATAAAGGCAAATTGTCATTTCTCTCTAAATGACACGTCTAAGGACTTCACACATTCGAGGCTAATAGACTTGAAATTTCCCCTTACTTAAGTTAGAAATAATCATGCTCAAATTGGAGCGTTTCAGAGAGTGTGCTTCAAAGAACAATAATGGCACATTAAAGATTCAACACCATCCGTTCATTTAAGTTTATGAACATAATTCTCAACTTGCACGCATAAAGGACATTTATGGTTGCCTGCTGTAAAATTAATAGTGGTGACCTTAACAAACAATTTCTCTGTTTAAGGAGGAAAAATGTATCAGTGGAAGTGGTGTAACAGGAAGGAATTCAGTTAGATCGTACTAATATCGCTGAATATTCTCTGTTATCCTATGTCTTTGAAAGCCTTTTGTGAAGGTAAAGGCAGCTAGAGGTGTTTGTGTTTTGAGTGCAAAACTCTAACACACACTTTATCCATAAGGCTTCATCAGCTCCACTTTTAAGAGTAATGATACCATTTAGACGTGTTGTTTTATTTAAACGTCTGTCAGACTTTGGCCAACTTCACTGCTGAACATGAATAATTGCCTCTACACCCATCCAGGCCTCCCCTCAAACTTATTGAACTACTAGAATATCCAATCTCACCCAGTCCAAATGTCCCTTTGCTGTAGTCTGGCTTGGTTAGATTCGATATTGCGGTGATGTGTGCAATTCCAGGCCCAAATGAATCTCCCAGTGCAAGTCCATCTCAGAAAAGATGTTTCCAGAGATTGAAGCACAGGGATACCAGGTGGAAGAGTAGTGGTGCAAAGTGAGTGAGAGCAATTTGCACTTGCAGGTTTAACCAAACCTTTTCACAAAAAAAAAAAAAAAACTTAAATAAGCAAGTTTAAAAAATGAATAGAATGATAGAAGTGATTTTCTCAAAGACTATATGGAACATTTGAAAGGTTCTTTTTCTTTTGCTCGTACAGATCAAATATTGGCTAGACACCCACTCACCGGCACTGCTCTTTGAAAAACCATGAAAGCCTCACTTTCACTTTTAACAAGAATTTTTAATACGTAAACAAAGGAGGCATGAAAAATTAATGCCAATAGCTCGTTCCTTGCATTAAACACTGCACACTATACTCTTGCGGTTATTTTCACTAACAGTCAAGAATTGTGATTTTTTTTTCAGTGTTGTTTCCATCATATCAAGTACATTGGTCGTGACCTGTTAATTCCATGTGTTTACCTTGATCTCACCCCTCCCCTTCATTCTTTCCATCTCTCTCTCTTTCACTTGCTTCTCCCTGTCCCTTTAACTCCAATTGGTCTAGGCAGTCCAACCTCCTCCAGGAGTCGGGGTCTGCTTGAGGTTTCTGCCTGTTAAAGGGAAGCTTTTCCTTGCCACTGTTACCAGTGTGTTTGTTCCTGGAGGATTCTGTTGGGTTTCTTTTACAATTAATCCAACAGTCTGGTTAGACCAACTCTATATGTAAAGCGCTGTGAGATAACTGCTGTTGTGACTTGGCGTTATATAAATAAACTTTGATTTGATTGGGATTTTTGATTTAAATGTCAGTCCACCTTAAATACAATCCAGCTCAACCAAGAACCAGTTGCAGTCTTTCATCACTTCCCTATACACAAACAGCTTCTCAGACCATAAACAGACACTGATCCTTGATGTTGAGTTATGTATGCTGTCTAACAGAGCTCCAGTTTAATGCATGGACCTGTTTGTATGCTATTAGATTAACTGGTTTGTTTTCATGTTGAAAGGCCAGGTGTGTTGTTCTCATAGCACAGTGTTCAGCTCCAACAGGCTGCACTTCTGGGGTCCGTTTCATGAAGGAGGTTCAACATACTCTGAGTTTATTTTTAAACTCTGGGTTAACTTACTCTGGGCTGAGTACCTCTGACTATCCGGTTTCACAAAGGCGGCTTAGAATGAGTTCAGTCAACTCTGAGTACGTTGTACCTGGAAGTAGGTGCGCATGAGCCACATAACAAGCCCTCATCAGTAGAGCCCCAATATATGGATTCACCATGGCAACCGTCAACAACAAGCGGCCATTTATTTAATTCCACTGGAACAAGAGGTTCTAATTCAAACATGCGTGGAATACGAAGCGATATTCCGTCCGAAACACAACACCACTTCTACTACTGATACTACTATTCGTACTACTGGTACTACTGAGACAAGACTGGTACTACTGAGGAGAGAGAAGCATGATGGGAGAAAACTGAAGCTCCTCCACTCAATGCGTAAGTTGATAAACACTTGTTCACCGATTTAATATTTGACGTTATACAAAATAACATGTAGGTTATAACATTATTGAACTGAATAAAAGTATTATTCTAAGAATAGACTTTATGACATTAATTCCTGTTTGACACTGGTTAATTTACAGCAGTACATAATCACTGAGTATTTAACCCCAAGTCAGTGCAGTTTTAACATATATCAGTCCTCTCACCTCATATCCAGCCTGATAGATGAATATTTCAGTTCCAGTTAGTCAACAGAGGACAGAGGCCATAGAAAAGCCTTCTGTTGTATAAGTATCAACCCAGTAGTTGAATGGGAGAATTTGAGGCTAATGTAAAGTGTTTTGAGTGCCTTAAAATGTGTAGAAAAGCGCTATAGAAATGCAATCCATTTATAAATATCTTGTTCATTCTTATAATTTTTAACACCAAACAGCAGGTCAAACACAGATGTCAGGTTCAATCTTCAACTACAACCACAGATTTGACATATTGTTTGTTATATGTTTGACTATCAGTTAAAGATCTGCATAGGAGGCATTTTGTATGGACAGATTAGATACAGTGATCTAGATACTCCACCATATGTGATAGATGTTATAGTTGAACAATATTATATAGACTAACTGTTGTATTTTTACTGTTAAGGAATAGAGAAGAACAACAAAATGAATGAGTGAATTCTTTGTCTTTATTTGACTGGTGATGATTGTGACAGTGGCAAATTAATGTGATGCCCTTCCATCCTGGATATCTGAAGGGTCAATAGATGGTCTTCCTCGGGGTCCTTCATCTGTAGGTCAGTATGATGGTCATCTCCAGGGTCCTTCATCTCACATGTACAGGAGCAGTAACAGTACTAGTATGAACACAGTACTCTTCATATGTACAGGAGCAGTAATAGTACTATGAGCACAGAACTCTTCGCATGTCCAGGAGCAGTAACAGTATGTTCTATCTACACACATGAAGAATAACTAAATGAATATAATCACTGATCTGAGTGAGTTTTAAGCAGAATGTCTCTAAACATAATTTAAAACACAATTTAGTGTGTCAGATTGAAAAGCTCAACTATTTCATAAAAGTGGAAAAAACAAGACGAAATTATACATTTTAACAGAACACAGTAAATAACAGTCACATGCGTGTGTGTCTTTAAGCAACTTTGTGTCTTAAATGGAGGAGGAAGAAGTCATGCTCATACCGCTAATAAACACAGATAAATATCAGGAAACGATAATCCACCTCTTCGTCGACTGTAAAAACTTGTTTGAATTCACACCTTGGTTGTGTTTGCCCTCAAGTGGATAAAAAGCCTGCTGTTGAGAGTTCAGAAGCATTAACCTCTTACACACATCAGGCTTTCTTGATAAACGCGAAATTCATTGCAGCACACAAATTTTTAGTAACGCTGGCTGTACATCATGGAAGAACAGCTGTAGTGGAAAGTAAACAGGATCCAATGCAGTTTATTCTTGCCATACTTTTTAACAAGGAGTAACTCTTTTTTTTTTTTATTGTCATGGCGTGTGCAGTGTTAATGTTACCTTCTTTTTCCGCTGACAGTTTCGGATGCTTTTCGACTTCTTATCAACTGTCCTTTAAAATCCCAAGGTCACCGGACATAGGAGGAGTCCTGCTGAGCTCAATGACTATCCAGTCCTCCACCTGTAAACCATTTCTGGAGGTTCGTCTTCACCTTTCTGACTCCACACACATACTGGCTGCCCTGGTGGACTCAGGCACCGAAGCTAATATAATGGACACCGAGCTTGCTTAACAGCTGGGTTTGGAGATACACTGTCTGACTCAACCAGTTCTGGCTCGGGCGTTGGATGGCACTTGCTCGGCACAGTCACTCACTTCACCACCCCAGTCTTGATGATGCTGTCCAGTAACCACAAAGAAACCATCCACTTCCACCTGATCCTTCCCCGGGCCAACCCCTCTTCTTGGGCTATTCATGGCTCCGTCAACATAACCCAAACCTTGATTAGATGACCAGGGAGATCAGAGTGTGGGGAGAGGACTGCCACCAGACCTGTTTGCTCGCTGCCACGCTACCCCCATGCTCAGTACGCCCCAACTCTGCTCCCGATGGCTCGAAAGTCCCAGGATGCTACCTTAGTCTCTGTGAGGTGTTCAACAAGGTCAAGGCCATGTTTCTGCCCTCGCATCGACCCTACAACTGTGCCATTAGACTGTCCCTGGTACTGCTCCTCCCTTGGGGAGTATCTACTCCCTGTCTGCTATGGAACGAATGACCATGGAAGACTACATCTGTGACTCCCCGGCTGCTGTGATAATCAGTCTGTCCTCTTCTCCTGCTGATGTCGGGTTCTTCTTCGTGGGGAAGAAAGATGGGTCACTTCGTCCCTGCATTGATTACCAGAGTATTAATGACATCATGGTGAAGAACCTGAATCCTCTGCTCACCTCAGCCTTCTAGTTGTTCCAGGGAGCCACATGCTTCCCCAAGCAAGATCTTTGGAACCTCTACCCCCTTGTGCGGATCCGTGAGGACGACGAATGGAAGACAGTACTCAACACTCCAACCGGTCACTACGAGCACCTGTTAATGCCATTCGGCCTCACTACCGCCACTCAGTCCCTTTTCCCCAAAACTCTTCAATAAACTGTTGAAATCTGACTCATTTGTGGTCCATGTCCATGACATTTGGTTTGTCGTTTACCTTTGTTAATGGTCCATATCGGGTACCGACATTGTGTGAGTGTGTTTTTAATGTGTAATTCCTCCTGCTGTCTGTCTATGTCTTCTGTGATGCAATTGGCCCATTCATATAGTGTTCTGATAGCTGAGAGTCAACTAAAAACCACAGAACCACAAAGAGACAACTAAGAATCCAGTTACTACTAGTTAAAAAGTACAGGAAGAATGAACTGCATTGAAACATTGAGAATTAATTTTGATGACACTTTTGTCAATCTTTACAGATGGTTGGTACCGACTGGACCAAAGCAGAACTTTAAAAAATAAAAATCACATGATTTTCAGTCTGAGGTGGAAAGACAAAGACATCAGACCAGCTAGCTTGAACATTAAAAACCCCATCCCAACCAAAAATGTGCAAACATCATCAATAGAACAAAGAAAGCGCTCATCAGAGAACGACAGCACAAAAACTGCATAGAATTGATACTGAAATCGCACGGTCAATACGAACATCTCAATGACCGCTTTGCGTTAAAGACATGAAATGCAAATAGAAGTAAGTGAACAATTGAGACACACATACGAAGAAGAATTCATGAAAACCAAAACATGTCACATCCAAAAACTGAACCAACTGATAGAAAGAAAAAACAGACATAAGCTTGTACAAACAAACTACAATGAGTAATGGATGTGCAACTTATCACAACCCAGCCTCATAACAACAGAAACAATTGCATTAAATAAAGGACTTCATTACACCATCACACCAAACAGAATACCACATGAAGAATTCATTTTAGCAACAGAGTTAGCCTGCCACCAACTACAATAACATCATTAAAGCCCGACAAAACCATACTGCCAGTGGATAAGAGACAGACAACAGTCATCATGTACACACACGCAAATGAATCACAACTAGAACATATGATAAGAGATTAACTGACGTACCAAACATTTGCAAAAGACCCCACTGGACAAAATAAATGAAAACTCAAGACACTGTTGAAATCCTGACTAGAAGAAAACTAAATCACACAGGAGACCTGCCTGACACAGTAGACAGTGTGGGATATGTTACGTACAACCTTTCAAAATTCTTATTTAATATTATCAAACCCCTTCTAGGCACAACAATACATCATTACAAAAATAAAAAACAACTTGTAGAAGAACTCAACAATATCACAGTACAGAAAGATGAAATTCTAATATCACACAATGTCCCACTACACATAGCAGGAAAGACTCAAAAAGGACAAAACATTGAAAAAATGAGCAAAATTGACAATACAAGACATTATCACCTTGGTCTACTTTGTAACCAAATCCACATATTTCCAGTTTAGAGGATAAATTTACCAGCAGGTGGAAGGTTTTCCTATGGGAGATCCACTATCAGCAATTATGAGCAATTTTTTTATGGAGGACTTGGAACATAAAACCATTAACATAACACCCACACACTGTAGACCCAAAATGTTGAAAAGATATGTAGATGACATACTGGAAATAATAAAAACCAGACAGGCACAACAACTCACTGATAATTTAAACAGCATAGACGACACCGACAATATACAATTTACACACCAACAGGAAGTCAACCAAACCATTGTGTCCTTAGACATGAACATCCATCACAGACAGGATGGCAGGATTAAGACCATGGTATACAGAAAACCAACACACACAGACCAGTAGCTCCTCTGGACTTCAGAACACCCACAGCACATAAACACTCAGTTGTCAGAATACTACATAAACAAGCCAATTCCATTACGGAAGACACTGACAGAGAAGAGGAGGAAATACATGTTAAAAACGCACTCACACAATGCCAGTACCCAATATGGGCTGTAAACAAATGTAAACGACAAACCAAAAAAAAAGAAAGGAAAATGTGGGAACACAGCCAGAAATCAATACGTGAACTGGACAAATGCACAGACACCATAATCATCCCATACATTTGGGGGATAACAGAGGCCGTACAATGGACTTTGAGAAAACATAAAATCAGCATAGCAATAAAACCTCACTTAACATTCAAAAAACTACAAGTGCATCCAAAACACGTAATCCCAACAGACAAAAAAATGCAAAGTTATATATGAGATACCATGCACGTCCTGTAATAAGTCATACATAGGACAAACTAGGACGACATCCAACACAAGGAAAACAGAGTGTGAAAAAAGAAACCACCAAGCTTACTAGAACACAAAAGATTACAGCACAACAAGAAAATAAAAAATCTGCCGTAACGGACCACTGCAAAAGACAAAAATCACATTATGGACTGGGACAAAATGAATATTCTATCAACAGAGACAAATAAATTCAAGCGCTGGATAAAGGAGGCCATGGAGATCAGAAAATGCAAGCAACACACCATCGACCGGGACGAGGGGACCTACAACCTCTCTCGCACCTGGGACTCCATCCTCAGATGGGCACCGACAAGAGGTGTGTGGCCATCTGGACAGACTTTGACAGATCTGTCAGGACGGTCACATGATTTAAAGAGCATGGAAACATTATGCCACTGTGCTCTGAAGAAGATGACAGAAGCAGCTGAAACTATCAGTGAAAAAAGAAGGTAACATCAGCACTGTACACGCCGTGAAAACAGAAGCAACCCATTTACCATTAGTAACAGGATGTTGAATGATCAGCATGTGTAGCTCACAAGGCAGAGCTGGAGAAAAAGAAATACATTTACTTTGTACACAGCTGCATGTCAGCAATCAAATACAGCTACAGTTAGCGATGCAGGCTTCGTTGAAAACTCACTCATCAAGAATAATTTACACATGCCACACAGACACTGTTGATGATATTCACTGAGGTTCCATGTCAGTTTTTCAGTCCTATTCAGTTGAAATTGGATTGAAGCTGATTTTTTTTATATTCATATTAAAACAAAGAATGTACTCTGAGAGTGTGTGAATATCAAAATTTAATATAGGAAATCCAAATAGAGAAAAATACAATTTGAAACTTGTAAAATTAAGAGGATAATACTAAAATAAATGATGTATTTCAAAGCACACTCAACTACAAAGCACAGTGTTAAAGTATAGTTAGTGATCTTGACAGGACTTTTCTTTAATTAAACGATTATAAATGTAGTTCTTCCTACTTTGTTACTTGTGTGTTTCAAACCAATTTACCAAACTTTAACCAAAATATTTTTCTCTTCTTCTCTAGTGCCACTGATTTCTTTCTAAACCAGTTTATGGGTGTGAGTTGGTTGTAATGGCATTGAAATGGCCCTTCCTGTACGTTTGAGATTCTAGCTGTGCTGCGTCCTGTAGTGTCCACTTCAGTCAGCGCTCAGACTCAGAGATGTGTCAGTGGCTCCGATGCGGCTTGTCAGGCATGCTCCAGCTTCCGGCCAAACCGGTCCAGCCAGCCCCAACCCTCCTCACACTCCAGGGACCATCCACAGACAGCCATCACTGCCCTGGTCTCTCACTGTCTCTCATCCTTTCATCACCAGTCTCCTTGTCCCTCAAGTCTCGCCATTGGAGTGTGAACATCAGGATTAGGTAAATGACAGGAGGAATCCACAAAGTTGACTAGGCAAATGTCCTTTGGGTCCGTCTGCTATCTTGATATGTGGACTTGTGGAAAGAAAACACTTTTTTTGTTTTGTTTGCTTGTTTCCCCTTGGAAAAATTACAACACAGTAGTGTGCTAATGTTAACTCTTTCCATTAGGTACAGTGAATCAATCAATTTAACCGCTGCATCAACCAACTTTAAAATCATGTTTGATGTGGCGGGGTGGGCCTATCAGGAAGTATCTCCAATGTGGAGGCTAGGAAATAGAAATACGCAAGGTTGACTCACATCACTTAATGTCATTATCGATGAAGGGGAAACTGTCAGAATGAAGATGAGCTTCATCACATTCATTGCCCTTGATGCTCCCATGAGTAACATATGCACTCCAAAAAAAACCGAGCAGCCACTCTCCATGCATTCACGGCACTCCATTTTCATGATGGCTTTCACCGGATCCTATTCCCTTCGCTACTTTCAGGAAATGACTGAAACCTGAATGCAGAAATTAAAGGCAGCACCTTGTGTTACTTTAGTAAGTCTCTGTATCTTGCATTCACTCTCATTTTAATGAGTTCTTCAGTAAATCTTTACTCATGTGCACAGTGCTCTGCATGCTCGAGGCCCCAATGGAAAAGTTATTAGTGGTCATGATGTGTTTAGTTTCATATGAACAGAAATTTTTGAAAGCCTGGTGAGTCTTTGACCCTTTCATAGTGATCAATGGAATTTATTTGTTTGGAATTTGTTCTGCGTTTCTTTGCCAAAACAGTTACTTCAGCTCTGGTAACAATAGTAAACTGCAGTAACACAACTGTTATGTGGATTTGAGCTTATTCATTACCACATAATGTCATGGCCGGACTCTTCAAATGGAGAGCCCATTAACCATGAAAAGGGCATTTGAGTGTTATTGTTTCCTCCAACCTGTGTTTTTTATTTCCTTTAACAAAACTAAAGGGCAAAAAAATGCTTTGGCTTTTGTCACAACTGGCCACTACAGACATTGCACCACCAAAAAAAAAAAATAAAATGCTCTTACTTTATTGGGAATTGTCTTAAGCACTCAGTTAGAGTTATCCCATGTATTCACAAATCCATTGTGGGTAAACCATGTGTAGACTCACTCTTGTTATGACTGTTTTTACTGTATTGTGTGTTTTTACTGGAATCTCTTAACTACACAAAAGGCTAAAAAAATGATATTTGTTGAACATCTGTGTCTTTATCACAGGATGCCATCGCTGTTGACTTGTAATGTAATTAAGATTTAAAGAATACTCTGGCAATTACCTGTCTAATGGGGCGTTTATCAGCCCTCATTCTCCAAGCTGTCTGTCTTGCTGGCTGGCTCACTCAGAGGCAGGCAGATGCATATATAATTGCTGCCAATAGATGAGCCAGAGGAAGTAGCTTCAACAGGACAGTTGTCTTACAGCTTGATGACTCTGGACCTTTGATTCTTTGTCTCTACTGTAAGGGGGATGGGGATAGGGATATTTCCACTATAGAAGTTGTTGATTGTCAGACCCACCAGCGGACCGAAGACCGACTACTTGTGTCTGTCACTTAGGCAAAGATTGGTGAAAGGAGGGCACTACCAACAGTAGCTGTGAAACCGCATGGAACGATCCATATTCAGTGATGCAGTGATGAGAATGGGATACCTTTTCCATCACTTGTGACACCTGAAGGACACCCCGTAGTGTTGCCCTGACAACGGTTATGAACCTGTGTGCCTCCTGGGGTGCTAGGTCAGGGTTGAGTGACATCTTGTCTTTCTGCCTCTTTGCACAAGTGGGTGGTGCGGACCGATTGTGGAAGTGCAGGATGTAACTTTATGTATGTTTGTGAGTGTGATTTGATGTGATGTGTAGACGGGGTATCACCAGGGAGAAAAGGGCAACTTGCCACATTTATAGTTAGTGTGTGTGTGTGTGTGTGTGTGTGTGTGTGTGTGTGTGTGTGTGTGTGTGTTGTGAATGCAGAGGTTGATGGTGGCATTAAAAACAGTTAGAGGGGTGATTAAATAGATGGGAAAGGGCAGAGAAGGTTACATAGGAATGGCAGAGGCCTAAAGGGAACATTGGGTTTCATTCATTGTAGAAAAAGATCTGCAACTGCTTTATATTCTTATGGAAAGTTATAACATTTTTTTTTCATTTTCATTTTTTTGTCTTTTGTTATTGTTAAGAACACGTAAGGTGGTTCTTTGCCCTTTAGTACCTGGGATAGGTTCCAGTTGCGGATATCTCACTGATGGATACTCAGCTGTACCATATGGCTTTTGACATTTTAATTGACCTTTCCTCGTGGAATAACTGTAATTGTTGTTTTGATTGCTGTGGAACATTAAATGTAGAATTCAATTTGTTCATCTCTAAGACAGTGCAACCGTGCTAATACATTAAACTAATGGACCCAGAACCTCAGCCTGCTGTGCAATTATATTATGCGAAGGTTGAGTGTGATTGTATTTGAAACCATCACAAATTTTCCTCCACAATCAGGCCATGGAGAGTTTCAAAACGATGAAGTTCATCTGCGCCATCATAGGATCCGACTCGGTTTTGTGCCTGTGCTTTTGTGCTTTGTGTTCCATGGATGTGTCTGTGTATGTTACGCAACTGAATATAAAGCTGTGTCCATATGAATTGATCACTGGGTGGTAGTGGTTTGATTTAAGTGGGCTTGCGGTGCATCAGGTTAGTGGTTGTCAAATTATAGGGACTAACTGATTGATTTGTTTTTATTAGTCTTGTAATGCAATTACTTATCGACAAGCCAGACAGCCTCCAGCTAATCAATGAAGACAAAGGGGGGGGGGCTTTTTGGATTTTGATCCACCACAGTCCATTTCATTTTTACCACAAGTAATGTAATATATGTATATATATAGTGTGCTAAAGTTTTAGGAGGCCTTTAGATTAGTTATTTATTTTGAGATGAACATACATATTTTTCAGTCGTTTTCCTTCAGATACAACAACAAAATACAAGAAGGCTGTGCAGAGCCTTAAAGGATGCACAAAAACTGCATTAAACAAGTACTAAAGGTTAAAGCCAGTATTTGGTGTGACCCCTGACCCCATGACAAGGGCAGCAAAAACCGTTACAAACATTTGGTATGTGATTAATGAAAAATTAGAAAGTGACTGCCAAGCATTTGTAGAAAAGCATTAGACAGTGGAAAAGGTCAGAATAAATATGACCACTTTGGTTTATAGAAATAGTTTTTTTCACTGAAAGTTTTGTTTTTAACAGTACTGTACATAGAGCAGTACAGTACTTGTGAAATTGGCATGAAATTCTATTTATGTAATTGATTTACAATTAAGTCAGCAGTGCGATTTATTTATTAACGATAAATGGGTATTTAAATTTACAGTCAAATTCCACAACATAAGCAACATCTGAAAAAATAAAAAATGCAATGCACAGATTGGATTGTTGAAAATACATACATTTGAAAATGGATTTTGTTTTTATTGTTCAACAGTTACTGACACTCATATTCCATAATTGGACACAGTTAAATTTGATGTCTGTTTTAGCTCACAAACTCATTTTATTCACCGTCCAGCAGGATACATTAATCATCACATCAAGATCTGCTCCAAAAGTGATTGAAATAAGTCCATCATTTCAGTACAAGGAGCTGAATAGAACCCATACTAAGACAAGGTTCAATTATAGACTAAAACCTTCAGACTCTTAACGGAAATAAACTCCTCTATTAAGCTCACACATATTCATGATGTGATGTTTTCTAACAGATACAGTGTTTCAAGCGATAAGGTCACATTTGAAAAGTTAAATATTAAACAATTTAGTTTTAGAACCTATAGATTTAGAGAATATCATATTATTTTTTGTATTTATGTATTTCTTCTGTTCATGAAATGCTTATTTAACATAAACACATGCTCATGAGTTGACATTTACATACATGATAACATTTCCATGACTGGAATGGAGTAGATATGAAGAATAAAATTCTTAAATGTCTCTGCCGCTTTTAGATCATCAAACATATGATGATCTAAATCACCCCGTTATTTCTAGATTATAGAGAAATTATACATTTATACATTAGAAACATACACCGGTTGAAGTAATACCTATCCTTTCATGAAGGATCCTTTCATGAAGTTGATACCTTTCAATAAAACATACTTTTCAGTTAAAATATGTGTAGTATGTGAAACATCTCATTCTTGGTGTCTGCTCTGTTATTAATCACTTTTCTTAGTTGTGAGTGAATACAACCTTCCCCGGATATTTCTCATCATCTGTGAACATTTTAACATTCACTCTATGTGTGGCTTATGCTGTTTCACAGGTGGTTCTTAGATCAAAGACGGCGTATGATGCATTGTAATAATTAATTTAATAGCAACAGTTAATCTTTAGTTCTTTCCTTTTTTTTTTTTTATAGATCTTTTCAATACTTGGCTCCCTCCTTTTTCACTCTAGGCATCTGTTAATGGTAACAGAGCCTCGGGCGATTCACCTCTCTCCAGGTGTGTATCTGCATCGACACAAGGTCACGATATGCACAGCAAAACTATAGTCGGTCATTCTTTTTTTTTTTTATGCAGTGTCGCGGGAGTACCGTGATGTCCGCAGCATTTTTTGATACTCTCTCTTTATTGGTTGATATTGAAAACAAGGTGCTAAACATTGAGATGAGATGATTGAGTGTGTTCTCCTTTGTAGGCTGCGCAGAGGACATTATCAGCCGCTGCATGCTGAGTCGATGGCTCTTCCAACAGTCTGACCTAGTTACCGAATCATTTACATACACACAGACGCGCACGGCTCTATGGTGGGTATTGCGGGGGGATAAGTTACATGACATTCTCTCAGCAGTGTCTTGGGTGGTTTTTTGCGGAAGGCGGGGTAGTGACAGTTCAAGGAGACAAAAAAGAAAGGGGGGAATGCCAGCGCAGAGGAGCCTATTCGATGTTGTATTTAAATTTCTTTATTTTTTGCCGTGTGCTCATGTTAGATGTACATGCAGACTGACTCCTCTTTGCTCTCAATGGCAGACCTGTGCTCCAGCACACATAGCGCACTGTTTCCCCCTGTCTATCCCCCACTCAGTCAGCTGTCCACCGTCTTCCACTCCCACCCACCTCTGCCTCTTTGTCGCTGTCTTGTGTTTCCACTTCTTTCTCTTTTTCCACTGCCACTATAGCATTCAAAGGACTTTGTCAGTGTGTTTTATTGGATTATGTGTGGTCAGCTCTGTCTCTGTCCAGTCCAAATTTCTGTCAAGCCACAAACTGAAATCAAACGTAAACCTTTACTAAAAAATTCAGACCTATGGCCTTTTGTGGTCAAGGACTCTTTAAACTGTGAAACTGAAAATGTGACTGCGAGACTGATCCTTGTCAGTGTGACGAAGCAATTGTCCACCGCATCCATCTCACATTTCTGGGCACTTTTAAGGTTCAGTTTTTTTTTGTCACTTTTGTTCAACTAACTCACCTTTTAAAACAGATTCACTCCGTATGTTGGAATGCATTAGTTTATTTTTGCTCTTTGTCTTAATCACCTTCAATCATCATTTCCTCTTCTCTGTCATTTCTGTAATCCCCCAGGTTTCATATTTAATTATTCCTCCATTTCTGACTATTAATCATTTTTTGCACTTCTTTCAGCCTTGCAATTTCCTGCATTTTCCCTAAATGTAAAATATCCATGTCTTCAGACCACCCATCATGAAATATTGCCATCTCGCTAAAGTAATTTATGTGCTTTAGCTGCTGCTCAGCATTTTGATGAGTCACCCCATCATCATCGTCATCATCATCAGGGAGATTCATCCCTAAGTTTCATCCGAGCACCTGCTGCTATTTCTCCACCACCACCAGCAATGAGACTCCAGGGGGGATCTTATCTTATCTCTCATCTCCATATGAGCCTATGCATTATAAAGTTCCCACACAAGGGTGGAATCTAATCGGCAAAAGCGTGTTAATCTCACTATCTTTTGTCATACACTTCTTTTGTCATTCTCTCTGGGCTCTCCCTATGGATGTACAGGTGAAGAGAATTGCATATGATTTTGTGTATATCGTGGACATATATGGCAATAAGTAATATCAAAAATACATCGTTAGAACAGTCCAACTGCAGAATTCTGTAGTGTATTATAGAAATAATTGCCGTCTTTATGAGTTCTATATATACATCCACAGGATAAATAAACACAGTGTAAGATTTGCCCAGAGCTTAAATAGTCAGAGTATCTGGAGAAAGGATTGGAGACCAGCATCACACTTACAGCCCAAGGCGTGAAAATCTGCATCCAGCTGCTTTTAATTTTCAGTGTTTCTCATTCATCTCACTGACTTCTTTAAAACCTGTATAACTTTGCACAGGGTGTTGTTTTATTCATCCAGACCATATTGTCTAGTTCTGGGGGCATGGGGTGGGGGTTGGGTGGAGGGGTGTAAGTGTTAAGTACAGGGCTTACTGCCATGGATGAAGCGGGCTCTGGAGGTGTACAGCTGAATTAAATAGCCGAAATAGGGTCCTGCAGTGGGGGCATCAAGCCATCGTCTTTGGCCAGGCCTTATGTCAGGGCCGTGGCAGTGATTGCCTTGTTACACAGCCCAGGGCCGGAGTGTGGCTGTGGATCTCCTCCTGACTGTTTTCTATGTTGTGAGACACAGTGCCATCTCAGAGCTGAGAGCCATGGCATGGAACCTAGCTGGCCTACCTGTGTCTGCCCTTATCCCATCAGCCAGCTGTGGCAGCGAGGTGTGGAAGGAGACAAAAGTGTGTGTGTGTTTGTGTGTAAGGGTGCGTGTGCGTCTTTGTATCCTGAGCAAACTGAAATCAGTCACTATGGTGAAGCATTTAGCTGCTTCACAGCTTCACTTTTGTTATTCTGGACAATCCAACGGGAGTTCATTTTTTGTGAGATTTGTTGAGTATTCAATCTATTATTGCGCCGAGTGTACTCTTCAGTGCAGCCATAAGATAAGTGACAAAGTCTGCCGAATCCCTGACAATGGTCCAAACTGCCATTTTGCTATTCAAAAGCAATTTCTTCAAGTGCGAGGCAGGCAGGTCAGTCAATTTCACAAAAAGATATGTCATCCATCAGCCAATTGATTTGGAAAACTTGGACAAGAAAGCATTCACTTTAGCTGCGTGACGTTGTATCTTTAAGTTTTGATGATTTTAATTCATGCTATGCCTTTGTCAATATCTTAATTTCCTTATGGAAGCCGTTAAAATGAAATAGGCCTGTACAATGTGTCATGGCTCTTTATCACTTCTATGTTGCTCAAATATAAATTTATTCCTACAGTAATTAATTTGGTCACAGTCGTCCTGACATATATTTAGTCATATTACACGTGTGTCATTGTTTTGTACAGCCACAATATTCTAGAGTAGGCCCTGCAGCAACTGCAACACACTGGTTAAAGGATGAGGTTGGTGTGTTATTAGAAACAAATCTCATGAAATTTTAATATTCTCTGCCTCTCTGTAGTACTCAATCTTATGTCTGTTTGTTCTAATCGAGAAGCTAACAATAACGAATATGTTGGTCAGTTCAATTCATCATTGGTTTTGGTGCATTTTCAGAATTGTCAGACAATTAAAAAAGGAAAGGAGTACAGTGCGGAGCGTCCATGGTAGAGCAGGTTGTCTGGTAACCAAAGGTTTGGCGGTTCGATTCCAGCTCTCTCCTGATCATGTGCTTGGGCAAGACACTTCACCCATCTTGCCTTGGGAATGATGACCCTGCGATGAACTGGAGACTTGTCCAGGCTCCCCCTGCCTTCACCCTTGAGTAGCTGGGATAGGCTCCAGTGACCCCTGCAAAGGAAAAAGCAGGTTCGGAAGATGAATGAATAAATGAACAGTACCGTACATTTCCTGCCCTAAATGTCCAAGTCTCTACATGCATGTGAGCAAATGTGCAATAATATTTCTTGGAAACTGTTAAACTAGTTCCAAATAAGATCAATAGATGGATTTTGTCTGACTGGGAATATTCCCAAATTCTCCTGACACATTCAGTAATGTAGTATTAACAGTCAAAGGTGTGAATTCAATCACAGTGTATTATGCTTTATGAATTTCTGCCCGATTATGTATCCCTCTTCCAGTTGGTGAGGGGAGGTAGGTCTACGTAATGTGAGAGTTTACGCTTTAATTTAACTTGAGTCATCAGATGTATGCGAATATCAGTTTGTATTACCGGTGAATTCCACAAACACACGAGCTAAAACACTTTAGATCACACACACTGATGCAGAGGAGCACATATTTAGGCACGTGAATGCTGTGAGACACACAATAATAGACATTAATGGTTGGCAAACAGCTCACTGAAACATGCTTGATCGTACTTTATTTTTCCCTATATGAGCTAATTAAAGAAGCAATGGAGGCTTTGCTTTTTGATCATTTAGTATCAGTGAACATTAAAGGTCCAATATGTGACATGTCTGTATGCAGATAAGAACCCAGAAGCAGGCCAACTGGAGTCAAAAATGATAAAGGCTTTTATTTTTAGGTTCACAGGGAACATACACTCTTAACTTTAATTAATTCGGCTATGAGAGATTCTAATTAACAAAAAGGGGCGTAGAAAAACACGGGAATAACATTATCTGAACTTTAACCAAAAAACCCACGACAGGAAAATAATAAATCTCTAAAGATAACTCCAAATCACTCTTAAAGAGGAATAATACAATTTGTTCAAAAATAAACAGATGACAATCTATATTCCAAACGTCTAAACAAACTCAAAATCACTCTACTGAGGAAAGCGCACTTTGGAATCAAATCAAACATTAACAAGACAAATCAATTTCAATACTAAACTAGACTATGACACAATACTCACAAATGGATTCCTTTCAAGACTGAGGACAAAACTCTGACTTATAAAGGGAAAGGTTCACCCAGGTGACCTACATTGGGGATTGATTATTGATGAGACAACAGGTGGGGATGGGCACTGGGAGTGAAGCTAGAAGACACCCTAGGAGATAGACACAGGACCCAACAGGAAGTGACAGACTAAGACAGGAAATGCATTGACATGACTTGACAGACCCGCATCGTAACAATATGGAACTGGGCACACTTACGTGAAGTGTGTATCAG
>JAPTHA010000002.1:19109774-19119774 GCA_029814585.1 Gymnapogon annona
CACACACACACACACACACACACCACCCCAACATACTACCACACAGTACAAGCACCAGTTACTGCAGACTTATGTGAAGATCAAATCCTCTGTCTTATCCGTGGACTCTGTGGAGGCCCTGAGACTGTGGGAAAGTGTGGATGTGACGGGAGCTGCCATGTTGACAGTGTGACATCAAAATCTGCACAGTAGACATCCACAGCCACCACACGTCTGCCAGACAGCCACCTGTTTAGTCACCAGATGTGCGTATGACATCAATTGCACATTAAAAAGATTGTGATCAGAAAGATCATGATCCCAGCATGACGACTTTTGTGTAATCTTGCAAAAAATAAAAAGACAGAATCATCATTGTTTACTTTAGCCGAGGTCCGGTGGAGGGAATGGATCACAGTGCAATCAGCCACCAGGAGGAGATTGAGATGATCTGAGCTCAAAAACCCTTTGATATCTTCTTAGAAAACAACTTCAAATGACCTTATGCTGTGTTATGGCATTTTGAGTATCATAGTCTATGCTACATACTGTTACAAGGATATTAATTTATTATGACCACCATGGAGACAAACATTACCATTCTGTTCTGATGTTATCACTAAGTGACAGCCGTAGTGTCTTGAGATTCACTTGAGTCACTACCCACATTAATATAAATAACTCTTTGTTTTGAGAACAGGATGACCACAGTTGGGAAGATCAGTTTTGTTTTTTTACCCTATAAAGACAGATTTTTCCAATGTTTTACTTCATGCACTCACACAGATAACTGGGGTTTTTGTCTGACTTGTATCAGAACATTTACAATTTTTAAATAAACTAACCAAAATACTTTGAGACACTTCAGGATTTCATTTATTTGTTTTATTTTGCACCCTATAAGAATAATTTCTATGACAGCGGTCAGTGGGCAAACTGTGACTATGTTTTTTGGAGTATCCTGACTGTTTTTGTACATGTACAGGTAGAGTCGCATCCAGAGTTTGAGAAACATTCGACAGATTAAATAAAAAACATCAGGAGGCTGACTATTCTGAAGCTGTAGTAAATCAACTGCACTGGTTTAACACTGGGATTAACACTGAAATGTCTAAAATTACATGACACTGAAATCCATCATCACAACCTCTGCCATTAGGCATGACTGATCATCTTCTTCCTTTTATGGAGGCAGTGACAGCCGTCAAATGATGGACAGATGGAGAACAGGTTTACCTGTTGATGTCTTCTACTGTTGCTGCAATACAGGAATACTGGTAGGATAAATACACAGCACAGCAGGTGTTGTCATTTAATAGTGTTTCTTCTGCTGGAAAACAGACTTTATTTTCTGTGGCCACAGTGACTTAAAAGTTTGGCAGCAGCTACTGAATTGTCAGATGTATTACGGACTGTATATCCTGATATTCTGTATATACATCAATCTTCAAACTTTACAAATGCATATTATTTGCAGTAAAGAAATACCAACAAAAAAAGAATCATAACAAGACACTGATTACCTGTTCAAGGTAGAAAATAAACTGGTTTGATGTTGGATATCAGATGCATATATTAAGACACAACCATCAAAATTTTAGCCAAGCAATATTTTAAATAGTATTTAGCTGCAAAATTGAAAATGTGTAAAGTAAATCCAGTGGAGCCGAGCAAATTAAAGAGATACTTCACCATAAAACACAAAGTAAAATTGTGTAACTGATGTTGTGACACATATCAGTGGTGTTTGTGGTAATATTTCTGAACATCATTAAGCGAATCATCATCCAGTGAAAGTGTAGATGCAGTATTGGCAGGTCCGGGCCAGACCTGACGGCCCTTAACTACTGTAGTGGGGAGGTCAGGATCAGCTCTGCTCTCAGTAAAAATCTGTGTTGGAGTTACTTTGAGGTGAGTCATTAGAGTTAGCGTGACCACACTCTTCCCTGCTGCACCACTATGCCTGAAAGCGCCCACATTAACCCTTGGTAATCTATGACACATTTTACCAGGGCGGATTGCATTAAAAGTTCTCTGCTGATGGTGTCCCTGCTTCCATGAAAACACGGTCTGTTCCAAGAACATAATTGATGTTACTTACTTGTTCTCCAATCTGGTCAGGTGACTCCACCAGTCCAAACCAGATCAAGGGCTGTGATGCTGTTGTAACATGTCCAGCTCCCTATATTTCCACTGCCCTGAATATATCCATGACCTCAGCCATTCACCCCAGAGTCCCCACTTATTATCCATGTTACCCAGAGACACCCCTCAGTCCCCCTGCCTGAGGCCATGTAGCCCCCTCCTTTGTCCCAGATCCCTCTCAGCAGGATGCAGCATTCTCCCTAACAACCACAGGGTCCATTTGGGCTTGCTCCAGTTACCACAAAAAAAATCTGACACGAAATACTCCTTGAAAACAGACAAACTGAAAAAAAACTGCACCGTTGCTATCTTAAATGACTAAGTGTGTATTAACACATACATGTAGCTGCATTCACACTGAGATACACTAAATGTACTTCGTCCTTTATCCTGGCCAACCTGCATGCCACATGACCAGTTAGCAGCACAGTACTTATGTTGTCCTGTTGACATTTTTAGTTAACTAAAAGGCCCATGGATGTTTTCTGCTCTGTCTGCCATTTATTAATGCTCCAAGGCACAGGAATGATATGTAGAGAAATGCCCCTGGTACGGTGCTGTGCACACTCAAACACACAAATGCACACATACTTGCATGGAAACAGATTCTAGAGACTACACCGGCATTTGTTCAAATCTTATTTCTCTACTTTCTGCAAAAATGCTTAACACTGTGTAAAAAATAAATACAAGGAAGCACTGAATTGTACAGAGAGTCACACAGGCTGTAAATGGGCATCTTGGTGTGACCTAAAAGAAAAACCTCTAGTACATCCCATCATTTGTGCATGCCCACACATGTACAAATACATGGAAGAGTGCCCCTGGAGCGAAAGACTTCACCTCAGTGCACACTAAACAAAGGAAAAAAAATACTCAAGGTCTTCATTTATGTTGAGGATTTGCTATCTATTCCATTGAATCTCCCATTTTGTCTAATTTCTGTTGATTGAAGGTGAAAATATCCAAAATGAAAAACACACAAACACATAACTCTTTAGCCGTCAGCAGAGAGTCATGTTTTTTATTAGAAATCCCACAAAAGTCCCAGGAATAAGTGCATGTATGCAGGAGTGTACACATGCAGATATTCTCTCTTTCTCTCTCTCTTATACAATGGGCTCCTGCAGCTACACAAGGTTGTGTCATCTGTCTTTCTGAGCAGTCCCGCTTGGTAATGCTGTCCAAGGTCCTGACCAGCTGATGAAGGAGCTGTTCATAGTCCTGAAACCTGCTACAGCTTCTACATGCTGTGCAGTGGAGAGCAGCACACTTGTTTTAGTCTAAATATAGAAATGCACTTAATATATACTCTTCATAGACACATATGTCCATCTATGTCAATTTAGGAATATTTCTCCTCTCTCTCTGCTTTAGCGTATACTACTATATATGTGTATGGACACACACACACACACACACACATTATATATATATGAGAGAGAGAGAGAGAGAGATTCTATGCAGTTGGGAGAGGGACAAAATTTCTATGGTAGAGCCTGAGTCATGATGCTGGTGGCAGACCCACCGTTTAATGTGATTTCTCCGACTTCTCCGTACTTAGTAATGTGGGACACAGTTCAAACGAAGAGCTCCGACAGAATATATCGGGGGAGCAGTGTGTGTGTGTGTGTGTGTGTGTGTGTGTGTGTGTGTTGGTGCGTGTGAGAAAGGCTGATGAAGTTTGTATGTGCACGGAGGCAATGTGTTTATGTGTGAGCACATGCTCACACTAAGTTGGGCGTAACGATGGATTCAAAGGGAGCCTTTGAAGTATTTTGATGTTCCCTGGCTGCTCTCTTGCCAGTTTCTTAAATAGGTCAGAGACTCTGCTCTCTGCCTTCTGCACTGAGCTAGCTATTCTACAGTCTGCTAGAAAGAGCCAGAAAGGGCAAGCAAAGAAAAAACAATCTTACTTAACTTTACATCAACTCATCTGAACCACAAGCATTGCAAAGTAGAATTTTAATTGACGAGGGCTCGGCTTACTGCTTATAATTGTCTTTTGTAAGAAGCTTGACAGGTGCACTGCAGGGACCCAGCAGTTTCAGACATGTAGAGATTTAGTTAGAGGGTACGATTAAAGAAAGCTCAAGAGGATGGTGGACAGAGAGGAAACAAAGATGACTGAGAGTAACAGGCCGTGAACTACAACCACTTATCAAGTAATATATAGAATAGGACATAGAGAATGAGAAGCATGGCACAGAGAGAGCAGGAGAGACTTAGAATGACAGGGGTATGTGATTGCTGGTGTGGTCCTGCAGGCCATCTGTCCATGGTGCTGTGTGAGTTCTGGCTTCGTGCTGCTGGTTCCATGTAGGCCAGTCATTTGCATCTTCCAGCCTGCTGATTAATTTTGTATCTGGAGGAAGCCTTTCTCCGACACATCAACTCAGTCAAGCCCATTTAAGTGTGTGTCCGCATCCAGCACTTGCCCTCATGTCTGCATGTGTGCCTCTTAATTTTGTGTTTGGAGGAGGTCTTGTTCCAACCTCCACAGGTGCCAGGCTCAGACTTATGTGCCAACCTTACATACCAGCCACTTTGTGGGGCAGGAGCATGATATTAGGATGGTCTAAACATAGAAGGAAAAAACAAAGACAACTATATGTTTGTTCTCTCTTCCTTTTTTTTAACTTCTGCCCCACGCAAAATTAAAGGAAGAATACACAAGTGTATACAAGCCCATGGAACACATACACAAGCACCTTCTCCTCACCAATCCCAGGGACCCAGTTAGCACCTCCTCTTCTTGCGTGTACTATGGGAAGAATAAATCAGAGTGAGTGAAGTGCTTGTTTTAGTTGCCAGTGGTGGCAAGTCCAAACCTTCAGGGATGGTGGCATGATTTATTGTCGAGTCGCACAAATCGAACAAATTTTGCCATGGGAACAAGAAACACACCCCCACAGAATGTGATTCGCCTTCTGTTGGGCTGGACCGTATTAACAAATAAGGCAGAATCCCTCCCTGCTCTGCTGGAATACAGAGAGATCTTTTTTTGTTTTTTGTTTTTTTTTTCCGGCTGAAATACTACTGAGCACAAGCCAGGGGAGATCAGAGTGGGAGGTTGGCATATGAGGGAGGGATGTATTCCTCTGTTACAAAAAGCCAGATCCCTATTTCTCTCTGCTCCGCCCTTCTCATCGACAGCACACCCCCCCCCCCAAAAAAAAATTTAAAAAACAGCCTCCAAAGTGGAACTTCTCTCAGATCCTCCCCTCTTTTCTCATTGCTCCCCCCAGCAGGAGACCTGGACTCAACCAGACACCCTCAGCCTCCCCCTGGGCCACTATGAGCCTCTCCATGTCTCCACCATGGATAAAAGTCACCTTACATCCTCACAGATGTTAGGCCAATTTTCCAATACTCAAGGCCCCACACAGCTGCACAGGTTTGTGTTATAGTCAAAGACACCATAATCCACACACACACACACAAACACACAACACACGCCGATTTGTGTCCTCAAAATAATGTGTGTCACTGTTGCATATCAAAGTCTTTATGTATCCCTGCAGACTCTTTATTATTACAAAGGTACACAATCAGGCGCAACCACATGAACCCTGGTGCCTTCACAAACACACCGGATATATGTTTTTTTGTATAGGAATGTGTCTTTTTTTTTCTTTTCATATTTTACCTTATTTTGTCATGCAGAAAGTTTCTTTTAAATATCCATGCGATTAAATGGAAGTAACCCAGAAACAGACAGACATCCTATCATATTTTTTTTTTTCTATCATATTTGAAGCATCGCCCCCGGTGTTTTGAAAAATGAGTGGCTCCATTTGAAGCATGAGCGTCGGTTCTGCTTGTCTCCATTGTTTATCTTAGTTGACTTCCCATGGGGGATTGTAATGCCTATGTCAGTGGACACAGTAATAGAGATGTGTGAGGTTAAGACTATTGTATACATCAACACCAGGGATCTGTGCTCCACTATTATAGGCCTGTCAACTTCCTCTGGGGATTATACAGGTTTTAAATGGAGGAGCAGCTTCTTACAATACAATACTGAGGGAGTTTAATCTAGACAAACAACACCTCCATATGAGGTATTATAGCAGAGTGTCATCTACAGATCTCACCTTCTGCAGAACAAAAGCCTGTACTAAGGGGGCCAGTTAAAGCCCTGCCAATGACAACATGAGGAGTATTACAGTGCCTCTACCTTGAAAATGTTAATGTGCTAAATCAGATTAAACTGTCTGAGAGGGAAATACGACTTATTTATTAGTGGGGTTGAGGAGGTTACTTCTGAAATGTCACCATGCCAGAACAGAGATTTCCTGATACAGATTACATGGGCAATATCGGATTTTAGTTTGAAGGGTTTATGTTATTTTCCTTAGCTTTTACACATGGACCTAAAGAGTATGAAGATATAAAAACCCATGCCGACATGGTCACTCACAATTTGAAGGTCACATCAGTTATATAGTCACATCCAAAGCCACATTGACTAAGAAAGTCAATTTAAACACTCGTTTTATTCAATCAGTTTCAAATAATGAGGCATTTTTCACAGTTTGTGTGTACTGTACATTACCCAACAAAGTACAGCGAAAAGGTTCCTCGGTTTGAAAGTTTCCCATTCCTAGCCCACAGCCATTTTTGACTACTGGAGTGGCTGCACAGAGCTGGTGTGACCCTGAAGAAAGGCGATTGTATTTGTTTGCCACTGTGTGTTTGTGCCATATGTGTGCTTGTGCAAGTTTGCATGCTTTTTTTTTTGTCAGTTTCTGAAATAGCTTTCTGACCTTTCCGTGGAGTTTTTCTCTTCTTTTGTGCTGTTAGCCATTTCCTGTTCTCCTAAATCGATGGCTGTTACTTGTGCTGTCTTGCTATGAACAGCACATGACTGACGTCATGCATTAACAATCTTTAATACGGAATACAATCTTAATTTAGCCATTCTACACTCCGTGGCATCGTGGTTCCCTTTCTCTCTCATTGTCTTTCTGTGTCATCCGATGAATTTATTCATGGACAGAAACAGCAAATTAACCAAATACCAAATGGTTATGGCAAAGACCTCAGAGCGGAGTAACAAGTGTAGGGGAAAAAATACACCAAACACAGCAGTCTTCATTTACATTTTCATTTAATTTTCCTTTGGCCTGTAGCGCTGTGTACAGAATCAATCTTCCTAACTCCATTTCCAATATATTACTGGGAGACAGCAGGAAGAAAGGGGAACTATTGATTGGCTGAGTGTTCATTGTCTACTCACAGATTGCACACTTCATAAGAACAGCGATGAAATTGCTGTTTGTTTCCTTTTTCTGCATCTTTATTTTATGTGAAAGAGTAATGATAGTTGTTTGATGTAGCTGAGGTGTGACAGTCAATACACATCTATCCACCTCCCTTCAGCACAACACATTTACTCTTGTTTTGTCTTGACCCACTAAATCTTCAAAAATCGACACCACTTTTATGACCAGATCAAGTCCTTGACTCCAGCAAAGAGAAATGACCATGATTTTATTTTATTGATACTGCTGGGGATTTTGTAGTGTCAGTAGTAGGCATGGAAGTGTATATCTGCATGTGTGGGAGTCTTTCTGGAGTATTTAGTTTAATTCAGTGTAAAGTCCAAAAGCTACTTATAGTTTATTTTGAGAGGTAATAAATTGGAATATGCTCCATTCAAAATAGTCAGTTGAAGACCTCAGTGATTTCATTTGGTTGGACCAACATCAAAGATAGGGCCAGCCTTTTGCTGAAAGACTGCACCTCTTTATAATAAGTATTTGTGACAAAATCATCAACCAATCACATTCTGATGTTAAATTATATGACATAATTCAACATTAATATGAATTCTCCCATATTAAGTGAAAAGAAAATGGCATCCACACCCTTTTGGAGACAAAAGAGCAATCACTGGGAAAAGAAGACCTGGACCCAAGCTACATTCACTGTCAAAGGACAGCAAAGGTTTTGTGTATTAGTGCATTGGTTCTGGATCAGCTTTAAATCTAGTCACATCCCACCGAGAAATGAAAATGAGAGAATGCAAGGGTTTTTTTCATGTTATTGGATTGTGTTTATTTATTTTTTTTACTTGTTTCTCAAAATACACCAAACGGCTGCTGTGGCTCAGTTGGTAGAGCGGGTCGTCCAATGGCCGAAGGGTCGGTGGTTCTAATCCTGCCTCCAACTCTCCACATGTTGAAGTGTCCCTGAGCAAGAAACTGAACCCAAAATTGCCCTCAGTGGAGCCTGGCAGCGCCTTGCATGGCAGCAGTCGCCCACCGGTGTGTCTGAATGTGTGTCTGAATGGGTCAATGTGAGGCCAACAATACATGTGTAGAAAAACAATATATAAGTGCATTTCATTTCCATTTCAAACTAATGGATAAATTATTAGCTGTTTATGACCGACAGTCAGAAAGTGGATTTTTAGAACTGGGCAAGTTTGTGCTGCCTATGACAAAAGAGTTGAGTTTTTTCGCCCTATACTGGCATTTTTGACATTGTTGATGTGCTCTTTGGGATTCTATAACGCAAGACATTAGACATGCAGTTTAGTCTGGTCAGAATTGCAGAGTATTCTCAGCATTTAAAAGTGCAAGGTAAACACAGTGATACTGCATTTTTGACATGACGGGGCAGGCAGCGGGACAATCCAGAAAGCTCAACACACTACAGTTATCCATGACAGACAGTGCCAAGTGGCTGCTATCAACAGTACACACCAATCACCAACAGATTTTAAGATCACATAAGACCAGTGTTGGTTGGATTGCTGAATTGTGATCACTTTCAAAACCTCAGGCAAACCTTTCCAGAGGCAGCGCTCCAGACTCTGATAGAGATCTGCAGCGCACAGTTTGACCCGACCAGACTAACAGCTGAGTTAAAAGCTCCGTGTAACATGTCAAACTTTCACAGTAAAATGGCAGCCCTCGCAGACAGAACTTTCTGCACCCATGGCTGATCCTAACAATCCCAGTATGTCCAACCTCTGTGGAGTGTTCACTTACAGTTCTCACACAGATCAAAACCTGTGCAAGGAATACAACTGACAAAAAATAAAGTAATATAATAAATAAATAAAGACTGTTTTCCTTGGAGTCAACTGAAGCAAAAAGAATGGCATGAGAATGGTATTGAACACTGTCAGAAATGACAAACACATTGACTTCATTAAATTTGACAGATGAGTGTGTTACTCTTTGAGGAGTATTGTGTCATGCTCATTGTGGTTTCCATCTCCTACACATTTTTTGTATATGCCTGCATTGACATTGCCAAGTGTCATGGACAGAGAGTAATAAGACTCCAGTGTGCAGTATTGAAGGGGAAATAGTCATTCTTAATAAACAAAACCACAGGACTCTAGAAACAAGGCACACAGACCAACAGATATGAACATGAAAGCTGACAAATGTGAATACAGAGTCCAGTATAAAGTCCATATGATGTACAAAGTGTCCAGGATATGACATGGATGAATTGCAGATGAGCCCACACTGTACAGCATCCAAGCTGGCCTTTTATAAAGACTGATTGTTAATGAGCAGCACCTGCGCAACCAGGCCAGGTGACTGAGATCAGGTAATCAGGTCATTCCTTGAGGGATGGGGAGTGGCCCAAGTCATAGCATGTTAGACCATGACACCAAGGATGTAGAGAGGATGTCTGCAACTCCGGTCCTGGAGAGCCATAGTCCTGCATGTTTCAGGTGTGATGGAAGAAGGAAACATCTAAAACAGGCAGGACTACAGCTCGCCAGGACCAAGGTTCCCTACTCGTGATGTTAAGGTGTTACTACCATCCATTATGCTAAAAAAGTTTAACCAAAAAAAAAAAAAATCTGACATATTTTCTTATTTAATTCCATTTGTTTAATTTATTT
>JAPTHA010000002.1:19147509-19159202 GCA_029814585.1 Gymnapogon annona
TGATCATCTATAGGGACCGAGCAATTCTCAGCAGAATGTACGAAAAGCTGTTGGTGATGTTGCATAAATGTTTCAGAATGACGGTGCTTGTTATGGGTTGGACAAAGCCCCAGCGGCACAATTTAGCCCGCCTTATAATGGCATCTCTAATGTTTCAGTCTACATGAAAATAAACAAGTCTGTAAAAAGGAATATTAAATGCACCATATTATTGCTTATTCCCAAAGAAACAAATTGATCTTTTTTATGACATTCAATCTATAAAACAAGGCGGTAGCCATTTTACAGCAGTTACATAAACAAACTGGTGAGCCGGGTTTTATTACCCTACATTTTTGAGCATTGTGGGTAGAATTCTTGAATCAGGCTGATTGACTGCACCTGGGCTGCACATTAGTGTGTGTGTGTGTGTGTGTGTGTGTGTGTGTGTGTGTGTGTGTGTGTGTGTGTGTGTGTATAGGTAGGTATAAATGTGTGGGTATCTGTGTGGGAGATTTTGTGTGCTTTAGCTGTGAAGTATGGGAGAGTGTCTGATTTAGCAGGTTAAGGAGGGCTTTGGCTCGGGGACGCTGACCCATCTGGACGGATTGCTGGGTTCAGTCTAAGTCCTGGACCACGCTTCTAGAAAGGGCTCATACACACGCTGCTCAGGCCTTTCAGTTTGTAAATTAATTTGAATGGGTGTTCACCTACTGTACCTCAGATGATTTTTGTCTTGCTGGTTGTGTTTATCTAATGGCAGATGTTGATCTGGTCAACAAATCCTCTATATCTGTGCACCAACATCACACACACTCACACACACACAGAATAAATATGGACAACTAGTTATTATGCATTTGTATTTGTATTTGTATTTCTCTGTGGTGAGATAAAGCTGATCCATTTTAGTCTGTGGTGAGTGACTTCAACTCCAGTCCAAATACAGTATCACATCCCCCTGTTTTTCTCCCCATCTTATACCAGAACTCACGCATCATGTGACCTCCAACACATCCCATCAGAGCCAACGAGGATCAGTGCGCAGATCCACTCAGATTACTACCTTCTTTGTCGCCCTCTTCCTCTGTTTCACTGCTTTTTCTTTCCTGTCCACCCAGTAAAGAATGTGTGCTCCACCCAGAAGTTGCATTTGGACAAGGACAAATAGTAGAACAGAAGTACACACAGACACATGCGCACACACACACTAACACCAGCACACACACACACATACAGACACTGCTGCGGGGCTTGGTAACATTTGGGGGGGCAGGCTAATGTCAGCTGACCAAGGCCTTGGTGGCTCCCAGTCATCCACAGTTGCCAACTTCACTAACATCAGCACCACTCCACAGTAATAGGACGAAGGTGGCCTGCTTTTAACAGAGCTACTCTGTATTATTTATCTGTGTGATTCAGAGATGCGACAGAAACTATGCAGGAGGAGGCGGAGTCTAGGGAGCATCAGTGGGACTGTGTTGTGGTGAAGTCAAATACCAGCAGGTAGGAGGACAGTGGAACTGCGGGGCTTTTTGAGATGACAGCGACCTCGTGCTGTCCCGCTTTCTTAATATATGAGTGTCTGGCAGCGGGTGAATATTCTTTTTCTTTATTTACATCTTGTTCATGGGCTTGTTATCACACCTAGTGTACCTCTGTTCTTGTGTCTCAGGCGAAATGCTGCAAATACCTTTTCTCCCCTCCAGGTATTCCTGTTGTCACTGCAGACTTGTCTCTGTCAACATCATATACCAGCCATCCCACACACACACACACACACACACACACACACACACACACACACACACACACACACACACACACGTATAGTGCCTTTTTTTCCCAACTAGCAGGGTTTTACAGCACCAAAATACATCAGGATTGTGTAGCATCACAAACATTATGCAGTATGTTGGAATTTGACATTTTAGTTGAACCGCTGGTCGCAAAGTGTTGCATTTTAAAATACCTGCTATAGAAACATTTACACATGTAAACACACCAAAAATTCACCCTGCATTCACTTGGCTATTGTTACTTAACTCCCAGTCATCCACCCACACACAAAGCAGCAGGGCAGCCAGCCTCTTGACACTATTCCATTTAGCCCACACTCCTGCCGGAGGATTCAACTAATAACTCATATAGCCTGAAAACAGCCATAGTGCGAAACAATTACTTTCAAGAAGAATCAAAGGAATCAGGGGAAATGAGAGAAAGCGTAACCTTGAGAGAGGATAGCATTTTTTTTAACACCAGCCAAAACCCTTGCACTGAAAGTGATTTAGCAAATTTAAAAAAAATAAGTTTGTTAATAAATCTTTCAACTAATCTGAAATTGCATTACAGCACACATCAATATTCAAGGCCTTGCTCTTTCTCTCTGCAGAGTAACAGGAAAAAAGAAAACAGAAAAAATAAGCACTCCCAATATGTCAGAAATCAAACCGCCTTCCCAGTGGAACTAAATTACCTAAATCAGTTGGAGACCTTTAAGAAAAACACAGCCCATCTTTATTTTCCCATAAATACAGTGTTTAGTTTGCTTATAGAACACAACGCAGCTGCTATCGATTGTTTATTACAGAAAAAAAATTGCCCTAGAGCGATGGACCCACTGCTCAGTGGGTCGTCCATCTGAAGGAGCTGATATTTAACGATGAATGACAAGGAAGCATGGCTCCAACGTTGGCTTCATTACTCTCTACTAGTTTTCTTCAACATTCCAAAGACAAGCCATTTAAATCTAAATGTCTATCCCAATGTTGTTGTCGGGGTTTTTTCTGTCTTGTGTTTTTTTCTTGCAATGGGCTGTAACCATTTTTTCAGTTTCCCCGGTGAATTGACAAAAAACAGAACCCAACAAGAGAAAGAAATCTGTGCAACATCATGTTTCTACCGCTAAGAATATCCATTCGCTGTTAAATATCCAAACTGTGGTTATTCTATTATACAAATTCATAGGGTTTGTGATCATACACACGGAAATAAAAGCGGTAATTATCACTGTCTCCAGGAAAAAAAGAGCATGCGGTTTTATGTATATTAGTTTACCACTATAACAGCTCATTTTCCTTGCTTGTGTTTAACATAAAACCAAGTTAAACACAACCAACTTTTGCCGAGTGTCCAAAGACCTTGGTGGATAATATAGAAAATCACTACCTTGAAGATGGTTTAACACAAAGGACAATAACGCTAATATCATTAAGGGATGATACCGTATTTAAGTCTTTTTTCTTGCTTTCATTGACTGTGTTTACTGCTGCGGCTCAGTGGCTCGACCACTGCGTATTGCTGCGTTAACTGCTGTTCCAATTAAAGCTATGTAGATGTAGTCTTTGGTTCTGTCAATGCTCTGTGTGTGGTTCGCAGAAAAATGTATATAATGGATGGCAAAAGCAAAATCTGTACTAAACCGATGAGGCAGCAATAGCATCAGTCATGCACAAAGACACAGATTTCCTCATTTCTGGAGAGCTCTATTGTGGTGCACAAATAATTGCAGTGGCTTACCGTGGATGTTTCATTGTGAGAGTCTCTTTTAACAGTGACCATATCTTCCAGGTGTGCCACGGTCCAGTGGTTAACACTAGTTTACAAGGTCCCAGCCACGCCATCCCACCCCCACCCCTTCCAAAGACTGTATAGTAATAGGTTAACTGGTTACTTTATATTTTCAGTAGGCGTGAATGGATGTTCATCTCTAAATGTCATCTTCGCAGTGAACTGGTTCATACGCCCAAGGTATACTTTTACCCGACAATAATTAGGATCAGCTTCGGCATCTCTGCGAACCTCCTGACAAATATGTGGCTCCAAAAACTGACGTGGTATCCTAATGCTTGTCTCTGTCACGCATTTAATCAGAGTATGTTAATATCTGGTGAAGTGTGAAAAGGAAATTAAATACAAACAATATTTTCATTATGTTTTGCTTTTGTGCTTTGTTGGTTGTAAAAGGCACTGAAAACGTTGCTACTGTCAGTAACTCACTGACAGTAAGACTCCTCATTTTGCATCTCGCTTTGACCTTTTCTATTTTATTCAGCGCACCTCAGCTGCTGCGTAAAAAGACATTGGCAATGAAAAATGCATTTACTGACAGGAAAAATGGGGGGAACCTCCTGAGGAATATGTGGCTCCAAAAACTGACGTGGTATCCTAATGTTTGTCTCTGTCACGCATTTAATCAGAGTATGTTAATATCTGGTAAAGTGTGAAAAGGAAATTAAATGGATGGATGGATGGATGAAATGGATGGATGGACGGATGGATGGATGGATGGATGGATGGATGGATGGATGGATGGATGGATGGATGGATGGATGGAGTTTTCAAATGTAAAGTTAATTGAAGCTTTTGGAACAAAGATATTTTTCACAACCCCTATGTGATTCTGTAAAGTTCACAAATACCAAGGTAATCAAGCCTCAGGGTTTATTCGGAATTGACATTCTCAATCTCTGACTCAGATGTACAAGGACATTGATTCATGGGGAATAAAACTGAGGATGGATGTGAATGCATGCTAATAATGTATACAAATGTTTGTGTAGGTGTGTGTGTGTGTGTGTGTGTGTGTGTGTGTGTGTGTGTCTTGGGGGCTAGTTTCTTCTGTGGTTGAGTGGAGAGAGCTCATTTGAGAAGCCAGGATTTGAGGAGCGATCAGGGAATTCCTCCAACTTCATACTCCTATAAATCATCTCTTTAATCAGCCTGAAAACTCCCTCACAGCATACATCAGACAAACACACGCACGCACGCACACACATTGATGTACATGGACACACAACATTACAATGCATCGGGAAAAAAAAGACAAATCACGGCGTGGGACGACAGAGTGTGATGGCGTCACATCGTGGGGTAAATGAAGAGCGAAGTGACGCTAAAGGTGGAGGAGTGACTGAATGAAGAGAGAGTGAGGACGGTGCTGGAAAAGAGACATAGTTCACCCAGGTTGGCAGAGTCAACGCTGAGCCGTGCAGTGCCAGGCTGGTAATTGGATCGTAGCATCTTTTGGGAGAAGGATAGACGCTGTTGGGGGAGGGGGATTGGATGAGGAGACTAGATTGCTGAAATCCCTGTCTCCTGAGCCCATCAGCCAGCAAGCGCAATCTATGGACTATATTACGCACTCGTTTAGTTGATAGAATCCAAAGTAGTATCTAAACAACACCCGAACCTAATCATCATCCCAGCACTATAGCCTAGATCCTCCTGCGGCAAACAAGCTTTTTTTTTTCCTATTTAAATATATAAAGTCTTTACCGTTAGGCATTTTAATCTGATATACATAGAAATGAAATGTCTGCACTACTATTGCAGAATCTACAGTATATTAATAACATCACTCTGGCTGATGTTGGGCCCGAATGAGAGAGGCAGAGTGAGATAGAAAGAGATAGAGTTGTCCGATAGTTGTATTACAGTAATACCTTGGTTTAATGGATGTCTGGTTTGGAATAAGGCTGTACTCAGTCCAATTGAGATTGTGTTGCGTTGGAGGGATGAGGTGTGCCCTCTCATAAATCCTCTCCTAGATGAGATTGGGGTTCAGAAAGAGGGAATGAGCGGACAGTAAGAAAGACAGAATGATGCACACAAATCCAGCTGAGGATTTTGCTGTTGTGACGGGCTGTGTGTACGTGTGATTCTGTCTGTGTGTGTGTGTGTGTGGGGAGGGTGCACCTCACATATGGGCTGTGTTAATCCTCCAGCCATGCCTGGTGTTGTGTACGCGTGCACACACACACACACACACACACACTCACACGTAGCCTCACATACACAGAGGAAGAGCTGATGTTTCTAAGACGAAGCTCTTTGGAGGCCGATATTATTTGTTCTCTCTTGTCCCCTTTATGTCTATCTCACTCACACTTTTCTTTTGCAAACATGCACGCACGCAGGCTGCCGTACAATGACATTCCTTGGCACTGCTTTCTGGATGTTGATGGACAGAGGGAGTGCGAGCTGGGGAGCCGAAAGACAGAAAAGCCAGAGGGAGGAGGAAAATAGTAGAGGTGGATACGGTCAGCCAGCTCGTTGTTCTATTATGAATAATAAAAGCTGCTGTTGAATGCTTAGAATAGGCTTGTAGTGAAACAACAGGCAGAAAGCAAGGATTCTGGGAAAGGGAAGAACATAAAGGGAGTGATTGGACAGATGAGAAAACAACAGGGTGACAGGGGGACAGGGATGCTCAGAAATATTGCAGAACACAATTGATCTTGAGCAGAGACTGGCGGCTTTTATTGGGTTCTTCGGGGGCAGGCCGTGGAAAAGGGGAAGGGTCAGGTTGCCCATTTGTAAACAGCAGCTGTGAAAAGCGGCCCGCGCGAGGCACTACCCCAGGCTCCAGCAAGCTGTGCAGTCGAGGACTATCAGAGAATCTCCGCTCCTGAAACCTCACCCATCTGCTGACGCTTTAGCCTCATACGTCGGTAAAAGACGGAGACGGCTACCTGGGTGTCTCGGAGACTCAGGTGCGATGAAACAAGTCCTGCTTCCATTAGGTGTTACGCCCCAGTCAGCAGGAAGACAAGCGAGCCCGGGCACGCTCCCGTTCATTAGTAGTGTGGACTTTGCACTGGCGGAGTCTTAATTGTTTTCCTCTTTAACTGAGCAACTTCATCAATAATCATTAGAAGGTGCTCAAGCAGGTGGGGCACTTCACCACAACGCCCTCAAGTTCACACACATACACACGCAAATCCAAAAAAACCAGAAACCTCACATGAGTCATATAAGGATCTTCTCAGACGTTTTTCACCATCCTGTGAAATGAGCCCTTGCGTTGTTTATTTCATTACTCACTTCAGGGCATTTTTTTAAAGACTGTAGATATCCAATAACCGAAATCCCGGTTGCTAAATAGGAGTGAATACAGTGCTAATACTGCACAGCTGTACTGAAAGAGAATGAATCAAATCAGCACGACTGAAAAGAACAAATTGAATGGAGCCAACGCGGAGATTACAGACAATGAAACGTCTTTAGGTAAATGAGATATGGATGTTACTTTACCACAGAATCTGACCACATTTCTCATCCTGCTGTACTAAAGAGGATGTTGGGGGGGGGGGGTATTGTTACTTGTATCGCTTAAGCACCGTCAATGTGAGCCTCTCCATGTCTGGCACATTCTGTTGCTTACTGTCCGTGACATTTCAGCTGTGCATTTGGGAGCATGCTGAGCTCTGTAAAGGTTGTCATAGCAAAGTCTCCTGCAATATCTCTCTCTCCCAGCACCATGGTTTTTGCCTCTTTCGCACTTTGCATCTCCTCTGTTTATCCATCTCTGTGTTGCTCCATCACTCATTTCGCTTGTGTCTCTTTAACATTAGTTTATTCATTTTTTTTTCTCTTCTCTCTCTCTCTCTCTCTTATCTCAAATACCCTTCCTCTCTTGCCATTCTGAATCTGTCTACCTCACTCTAATAGCATGTGATTATTGAAACACCCACGCTGTTCTTCCCAAGGGCCCTTAATGCGCACAGTCATTACATGTGACCTCTCACAGTAAACATGCTATGCTACATTAATGTGTGAGGAACAAGATTATATTTCCTGAGATTTTTTTGTAGATTTTTGTTATGTTTTCCCTATGACTTTTCTTTTTGGCCTCAATCCAGTTTTTTTTTTTTATTCTCTACGGTATACAGTCCTTTTTATGGTCCCTCTTTACTCCAAGCCAAGCTTCTGCCTGTCTGTGTTAGGGTGGATCTAGCATCGCTTTGTTCTCCGTGTCGCTCCCCCTTCCTAGTCTGTCATCTGTTGCTGATAGTTGTGCTGCATTAGAGGAAGCAGGCCCTGGGGCAGCCTATTTGTATGGGCCGTGCGCTCTCAGAGCCTGCAGAGCTGACAGAAAAGCTTTGCAGCAAAACACATTGTGTGTTCACTTCCACACTTACACACAAATCATTCTTGTTCATTTACTCTTTCTGTCCTGGGGAGATGTCGCTGTGCTGGGGGAACGTCTTCCTGCCTTAACATGGCAAAGACTGTTTGAGCGTGCGTGTGTGCTTGTGTACTATAGCCTGCGAGTGAACATGTTAAGAATAGCTGTGGGGAATTAATCCTTATGGTCCCTGTAGGCAGACAAAGAGGACAGTAGAGCTGATTCAGTAACTCAACTGATTTAGGACTTTAGTGGTATACATGAGAATTAGAAAACTGCAACTAAAACGCCAAGTTAGCAAATAAAACAACATGCAGAAAAACAAGTCATTAAGCGTCTATTTATACACGGGGATAATTTGTACTACATTTACATGAACAACATAAATTTAGCAGAGAAATAGTCATTGGCGTCTTTAATTATTCAATTTCTCTGGAATCTTGCATAGATACTGCAGAACATGAGTGTGTGGAAGTAAATCACTTGTCATCTTGTCACCTTTTAATGAAAAATAAACATTTCAGGCACCGTCTTGATTTTCTGTAATTGCGAAAAAGACAAAGAAAGTGGCATTTCCGACTCTTCCCACCCCCCACCCCATTCCCTGTAATCATGCTTTCACTGCCTCTTTGACATTTGTTGCATGGTGTGTGAGTGACAGTGGGGAGATGTGGATCCAGTGTAGGTAATTAAATCAAGGTCTGCTGCAGTTAAACATGTCGCAGCCGCGGGTGACAATGCTTATTGACAAAAATCTACGCAAATGGCAACTGCCCCCTTCCAGTCCAATTTTATGCAATTTCCCAATGTTGTCAAGTTAAATGACTTATTTTGGGGCTGCAAAGTCAAAGGGACAGACAGAAGGGCAGGCAGTCCTTTATTGCAGATGGCTAAAGAAAGAAGCGAGCACACCTTGGATCTATCGTGGAGATCTGATGTCTCTCGACTGTCTGCTATCATTCCTTCCTGGTGGCAATCTTTGTTCTCTCCTTCTATCTCTTTTGGTGCCCATCTGTTCTATACGGTTAGTGGGCTTACTGTCTATTAGAGAGAAAGGAAAATAGAGAAAGGGACACATCCACAAGAGGTTTCCTAGGCCTGAAGACAGACTCCAGAAAAAAAAAAAAAAAACTATGAGTGCATTTTTCTTGTGTCATATTGACTGAAGATTTGCATGGCCAAAGCTCAGCAGAGGTGCATTTAACTAAGCATTAATGCAAGGCTGGGATCATCTGTGACGACACATGAAGTATAAGCAAGTGCCTTCTGTAGATCAAAGCGGAATGGCAATACTTATACTCCAAAAGTTGCTGTTGGGGATTGTAAAAGACGCATGGGGAGTTGTGTTTGCTTAATATCCCCTGAAACACACGGGCATGTGGGTGTGTATCCTTGCAGGCACTTAAGGAAGCACACGTGGCACATTAGCACCTACAGGTACACCATGGACATCCCGCAACTACCTTAACACATGTATGTATGCACAGGAATGCAAATCAGGGCACAAGCTATGCGGAGTTAAATTAACATTTAATTTGCTATAAAAATCTGCTGTCTCCATCATCCATCGTGAATAGTACTTCAGTGGCATGAGGGTTAAAAGTGTTTTTATCCACCTAACTCTGTGAGTCGTCATGACTAAATGAAGAGAGTAAAGCACCAAGGGGAAGAGGAGCTGGTGAGAAGAAAATAGAGAAAAGAGCACTTATTGGTGTGATCCTTATGAATTGGTTTTAATTAGCATAATGAAGGAAGAAAGGATTCAAAGTGAACAGAGTACATATGTTACTGCCAGTTGCCATGGAAATGAAAAAGGAGTTGAAGAAATGGGAGTTGAAGGTGGGTCAGTGGTTGTCATTTAGCTTAGTAAAAGGGTGAAATGAAGTATTGCTCTGCTTGGAAAATGTTTTGTGTTTTTAAATAAGATGGAATAAAACTCTGGTAAGAATATGAGAAGTTTGTGACTCTTTCACATCTCCTTTTGAAGAAGAATATTAATTCATCTTCCAACCCGCTGAGTCCTTTGCAGGGTCACAGGAGCCTATCCCAGCTACATAGGGCAAAGGAGGGGGGGGGGACCCTGGACAAGTCACCAGTTCATCGCAGGGTCATCATTCACACACATTCATACAGGGATGGGCAAGGTTGGTGAAGTGTCTTGTGCCCAAGGACACATGATCAGGAGAGAGCGGGAATCGAACCACCAACCCTTCAGTTAACAGACGACCTGCTCTACCACCTGAGCCATGGCCGCCCCAAGGAGAATATTTTCCTTTTCAATTTTTTCATTATTTATTTACTATTTACTGCCAGTTACAACTCTTTAGTAACACTCATGTCTAATGATACCAACACAATTAATCATTATTTGACACTATAATTATGAGTGTCAGTGGAAACAGTAGTATCGGAAATACAATAGTGTTTGAACCCATCACCTGTTTGGAGTCCATCAATGTCCTACACTACTTTTCAAACAGTGTATAATAACCAATTGTGAACTTTGAGCAAGATAAGTGACAGATTGTGGGCTGATACGTTTGTGATAAGAAAATAATAAGACAAAAATAAATGCGAAATCATCCATCAGTTCCAGTTTATCCTAGTTTCATATTTAAAATAAAAAATGGCTTACAGAATTTGGAGCTTTTCCACTGTTTTTTTTTTAATTAAGTCCAACATTTCTGCTGTAACTCTGGCTGTAGCTATAGAAAATTTTAGTTCATATTTCTAATATAGCTTTGGTATTGAATCCAATTCATTTCACCATATAAGTACTTTGACAGTTAGTAACACCCTATGAGAATGTACAAAATATGATGAAAATACATCAAACTGCAAGACTCTTAATGTATAAGTACCCCCGATTTCTTTTTGCAACGATGTACTAGCGGGCACATTGTTTAGTATCAAGACAGGTGCAAGTTTGATGGGGGGGACCTTGTCCTTTCTGGCATTAAAAGCTAGAGTACAAAAGGAAATAATTCAAAAAAAAAAAAAACCTGACTAAATCACAGCTGTTTGTTACGAAGAAGCGTGGCGTGATAATAGAGCCTGTCCTTGGAAGAACGAGGCAAAGTGTGTGGTCGATTCTTTTTCCAGCACCTGTACATGTTGCTCAAAGTGGGTGGGATGAATAAAAAAAACACACAAAGAGTGAAAGTTATCTCATCTCTGTTCTCTCACTGTTTGTAAACTCCCAGTAAACTGAAGGCTCAGCACAGATGCTGGTGTAAATGATGTGTTTTGTGTTCTGTCTGCCATTCTTATTTTATCTCGTACTCCCCCTGCTACCATTTATCATCTCCATTACCAAACATGTGAAAGAGTTATGAAGGAAGGTGTATAAAAAGCAGTACAGAGAAGACGGACGGGGAGATGCAAGAAAGTGAAGGATTATAGTGGTACTGACCAGATGCCTCCATTGATTGATTAATGACATAATTACCTTGACCTCCCTGTGCATGTGTGTAAATGTACACGGACATGTCCACATCAGAAAGCATTAATATGACGTTGGCGCAAACTTGTCATTAATATGACGTTGTTTGGCGCAACTTGTTTGCAGGGACGAACACGAACCTTTAGCGACTTGGAATGTTCTCAACTCGCAGCCACACGAACATCCAGACACACTCGCTGCTGTGGCCACTCATTTGCATGACAAAGGCTTAGTTTAATTATTTAAGAAGCCTTATTTGATCAATACAGGAGAGCTGTATCCGACTGCAGGGACAATCTGAGCCACTGGATTCTATAGGCCTTCATTATTCATGAGAACCACAGAGAGGGACCAAGAAGGGGG